>CALNXI010002801.1:37430-63023 GCA_942486025.1 Porites evermanni
AAAAAAAACGTCAAAAAAGCAATATGGGTTTAGACTACATTCACACGGCATGGGACGAATTTTCGACAGGTTTAAAATTTGTGCTTTTAGGTGTTCTGTTGACACTGAATCACCCCGGCTAACCGCAACTCATCTTTAGCCGGTAGGGTCGAAAATTTGAACGGTGCGGTGTGAACACCATAACCACAGCAAAGGCGTGGCCGCATGCGGGATTCGTGGTAACTCATAAGGGAGACGCCATTTTGGATTGCTAAAGTATCGTTCTGCGCAAGGGCGATGGTAAAACCTCTGACAAAAGTTAAAATGCAACCTGTTCTTGTGTCAGTTCAGTTCAGTTCAGTTTAGTTCCTTGTGGACGGAGTGAAAATGTTGAACGGTTCCATTTGAACAAATTATCCGATCAAATTTTTCAGCTGGTTGAAAATTCGTCCCGGTGCCTTGCTAACGTGAGGATAATCAAAACGTGCATCTTGCTTTCTTACATTTGTGACCGTACGGGTGCCGTACGGGCGCACCGACGGACAATATATTTATTCCTTTGTTGTGATTATTCTCTTTATTTTACGTACTACACATATTGCTCCCCTGCTTCGTGCTCGCGAGAGCTCCGCTATAAAAAAAAAAACATTTTACCTTGCTGTCTCTGCTTTCAGGCTTGTTTACTTTTCTTCCAATAACGTTTATTGAAATAGCTGTTTTGGTTTTGCTTAAACAAAAACGTTAACCCGTCTTTGAGCTACGCACGCCTACCGGACGTAAACTTTTTCCATTGCCCAAATTTTCGTGCAAGGCATTATATATTAAAAGGAAAAAGACGACTTCCGGTTCATGTGCGTCGCTCAAAAATGCCTTTGCTTGCAGTAATAATTCTTTCTTAGTCCCTCGTGGGTTATGTAAAGATTGCGTGCGTGAGGAGTGTCCTTTACATGATTCGCCGCTTTGGCCAAACAGAAGAAAAGAGATTGGTGACTGACTAGGGATGAAACGAATTGTTTGTACCAGTCATACGCCACTTGCACATCTCCCATAATGCAGCTTATTTGTCCCCCTACATTTTGCATGGGCTGAGACGGCTGTAATACCTAGGAGAAATGAAAAACTAAGGCTAAGCAAAATTTTGGCGAGCAAATAAGGTGCATTATGGGAGATGTGCAAGTGGCGTATGCACAAAAACATCGTTTGATCAGCCTTAAATGGACAAGTCAATGCCAATTTGGGGGCGCAAATTCCCTTTTGAGCGCTCGTTCTAAAATATTTTAACCGTCAAACGTCAAATGGCCTGATATTTAACAACCTCGTCCCCAGGGCGCTTTTCCAAAGCCAGGGAAAAGCGCCCTGGGGACAAGGTCGGAAATTTAACTTTTTTATTTTATTATTATTTTTAGTACTCCTGATGAATTTTACCGTGTTTAAATAAAGAATTATTCTATTCTATTCTATTCTTTTAATTGACAAAGGCTTTATTTTTAGTGGCAACTGAATGCCAGCGTTTTTTGCCAGGATGTGATTATTTGACCCTTTTCCCATTCGGAAATCAAAATACTTTGGTGGGAAGTATTTCTGCCTTATTCTCCCTAACTATCTTATGTTCTAAATTTCGGAAGCGTTGGGATTGCAGCGGCGGCAGAGCGAAATAAAAAGTGGGGGGGGGGGGGGNGGGAGATGTGCAAGTGGCGTATGCACAAAAACATCGTTTGATCAGCCTTAAATGGACAAGTCAATGCCAATTTGGGGGCGCAAATTCCCTTTTGAGCGCTCGTTCTAAAATATTTTAACCGTCAAACGTCAAATGGCCTGATATTTAACAACCTCGTCCCCAGGGCGCTTTTCCAAAGCCAGGGAAAAGCGCCCTGGGGACAAGGTCGGAAATTTAACTTTTTTATTTTATTATTATTTTTAGTACTCCTGATGAATTTTACCGTGTTTAAATAAAGAATTATTCTATTCTATTCTATTCTTTTAATTGACAAAGGCTTTATTTTTAGTGGCAACTGAATGCCAGCGTTTTTTGCCAGGATGTGATTATTTGACCCTTTTCCCATTCGGAAATCAAAATACTTTGGTGGGAAGTATTTCTGCCTTATTCTCCCTAACTATCTTATGTTCTAAATTTCGGAAGCGTTGGGATTGCAGCGGCGGCAGAGCGAAATAAAAAGTGGGGGGGGGGGGGTGGAGGGGGAATAAAATTGGATCATTCATTTTTTCCGCCACCCCCACCCCCTCCCCCCACCCAATAAGCAATAAAATGCGGCCTCTGTCTTTTTTTAAGACGCTGAAAACATTTTGGACCCCTCGGTATATACCGTATTTATTCGATTAACCGCCCTGGGCGCTTATTAAATTTTTGGACCTTGAGAGTGGGCGCTTATTCGAGGTGGGCGCTTATTCGAGGTTGGGCGCTTACTAAATTTTCACCATTCTCAGCAAGTGTAGTGGTATATTTTGCAACAAAACAGTAAATGCTAATAACAAAAAGCGAAGATGTAACAAAGCAAGGTTTCTGTGAAATACTCTGAAGAAAGCTCCGTCTTCGGGAGGGTCTCTTATTATCTTTTATTGGAGTTTTTGTGGGAGAGAGTAGGGTGGGGTGGGCGCTTATTCGAGGCTGGGCGCTTATTAACTTTTTATGCCTTTAGGATGGGCGCTTATTCGAGGTGGGCGCAAATTCGAGGTTGGGCGCTTATTCGAATAAATACGGTAGGATAGCCTTCCATAGGGGGGTGGGGTGGGGGTGGGGTGGGGGGACAAGGGAGTGCGGACAAAAAAATAGATGTCCCAATCCAACGTTGTTTCTTGTTTTGAACAACCTAGTCGAAGTTTACTTGAACTTTCCAAAATAATGTTTTAAAGTCCTAAGGAGTTGACCGTGGTAAAATAAAAGAAAGCCGCCTATGGATTGTAATGTCAATCATTTGGCCTGGGTTGAAAATGTTAAAGTTATTTGTCCGCGTTCTTCCACAAGACTTGAGGTGTGTCAAGAGAGAATAATCAGCATTATTCTCTTTTGGGCCTAGACAGCTCAAAAAACACAACCTCTTCCCAAGTTGAGACCAGTGCAATACTTTTAAAAATCACGTGAAACTGACAGAATAAATGCAATGTTTAACGTTCCTTTTACAGTTCCATTTTTTACAGTTTTTGAATTAATTTATCTCGAATAAGTACTTTTCTTTTGATACGAAGCACATGATAACTCAAACAGACTCTTGTATCNAGGTGGGTGCTTATTCGAGGTTGGGCGCTTACTAAATTTTCACCATTCTCAGCAAGTGTAGTGGTATATTTTGCAACAAAACAGTAAATGCTAATAACAAAAAGCGAAGATGTAACAAAGCAAGGTTTCTGTGAAATACTCTGAAGAAAGCTCCGTCTTCGGGAGGGTCTCTTATTATCTTTTATTGGAGTTTTTGTGGGAGAGAGTAGGGTGGGGTGGGCGCTTATTCGAGGCTGGGCGCTTATTAACTTTTTATGCCTTTAGGATGGGCGCTTATTCGAGGTGGGCGCAAATTCGAGGTTGGGCGCTTATTCGAATAAATACGGTAGGATAGCCTTCCATAGGGGGGTGGGGTGGGGGTGGGGTGGGGGGACAAGGGAGTGCGGACAAAAAAATAGATGTCCCAATCCAACGTTGTTTCTTGTTTTGAACAACCTAGTCGAAGTTTACTTGAACTTTCCAAAATAATGTTTTAAAGTCCTAAGGAGTTGACCGTGGTAAAATAAAAGAAAGCCGCCTATGGATTGTAATGTCAATCATTTGGCCTGGGTTGAAAATGTTAAAGTTATTTGTCCGCGTTCTTCCACAAGACTTGAGGTGTGTCAAGAGAGAATAATCAGCATTATTCTCTTTTGGGCCTAGACAGCTCAAAAAACACAACCTCTTCCCAAGTTGAGACCAGTGCAATACTTTTAAAAATCACGTGAAACTGACAGAATAAATGCAATGTTTAACGTTCCTTTTACAGTTCCATTTTTTACAGTTTTTGAATTAATTTATCTCGAATAAGTACTTTTCTTTTGATACGAAGCACATGATAACTCAAACAGACTCTTGTATCGCCCACTTCATTAGATAAGTGATTAGGAGATACTTGTCGACAATAGTCCCTAGTCCCTAGGTTTCATTATTCCTTGCGGCCAGGGGCAACCGAGTTTGTCACCGAAGCGCACGCACATCGACCAAGAGAGGCTTGGCGACTTTACACCGAGCAACTATATTGATCAAAGCACAGAGTTCGCTTGAACGCTAAATGGCCTCGTTTTGATGCATCTGTTAGTTTCGACAAGTGAATCGAAGCTTTGGTTCTGCCTTGGAGTTGCACATTTGGTTATTATAATTACTGCCGAAGCACGGGTTTCTCTTGGTAAGTACATCGTTTGTTGAGCTGCTAAATGACTGGTTGGGCGAGGAATTATCATAAATGACGAACCTTTGTTCACTGAGACATCTGCAGACATCTGCATCTGCCCATATATGGGTTATATAGGTATGTGCCGCTGTGGAGAGTATGGTTTTCAAGCAGTCTTCTCTAGGATAGGGTATATAAATCAGAGCGTTTGGGTCTAGAATAGGGTATCATTTTTCAGGAAATTGATCAGTTGGTTGAAGATTTTACCTAGACTAGGGAAACAGCTACTCTAGGATACGGGGGATTTGGGGAGTTTACTCTAGTATAGGGTAGCAAAATTCAGCTGAACTAGCTCTGGTATAGGTTAAGGGTTCCAGGGTTCCAGCCGCACATCCCCACCCAGAAATTCCTAAAGTACCCCCCCCGGGCGCGGTAGCTGGCTACAGAGGATCGTCTGTCGTTAGACTTTCGATAAAGTCCTTCGTCCTCAGTATTTAATGTGCCCGCGAGACGAAGACCTCTCGCGACTTCGTCGCTCGCTCGGCCGCTTCGCTCGCTCCTTACGAATAGGAAGCTCGCTCCACTCCGCACGCTCTCAACTGTGAAAGTGAAAGTATTACTCGTGAGGTCAACTAGTGGCAAGTCTGGTCTGTCGTCTGTTTTAATTTATGTACAAGGTTTAATAATTCAGCTGTTGTCAGATAAGTAAACCCTATATTGTGCGGGGGTGTATGTGAACAAGAGAGTAGACATAAAATTGGCTGGATCGATATATCGATCGGGCTTTAGCATTTACCTTTCAATACAACCGCGAGTAACAAAAATAAATAACTAAACAAATGCTAGTTAGCACGATCCTAACAGTTTAACCTCACTGTCACCATGCAATTCCAGAAGAGAAAAAAGTTCCGAAAACGAGAAGAAAATTCGTGAGACGAAACAAGACAGAGCTAGACATGCGCAAAAACAAGGGTTTTAATTTGGGGTATGCCTGTGAAATGCGTCTAGTGTCGAGTAAAGTGGAACGAAACAGCAAACTGTCTACTGCGCTTGTGCAAAACAAACCAACGAGCTTCGAGCATTTTACGAGCTTTTGTTTGTCTTTGTAATATTATATGCAGGAACTATGCGCATTTCTCGGGATAGGTTGCGCGTCAAATAATTCAATTTGCTTCAAGAATAGAAGGGAATCGTTTTGTCGCTTTCTCTTTACGGCGATCTACAAAGAAAACCAGCAAACAAAAACAGCAGTTTGTCGTGTCGTGAGGTTTGTATGCAAATTTTTAAAAATCTGTCGTCTCCTAGTTTCCAGTTCGCTTGCATCAGTAAACTCCTGCTGGGTTGGGTTATCTTATAGTAACTAAGTATTGTATTGTGAAAACAACCCAAAGAGCAAATGAATGGTTGAATTCTAGAGCTTGTTTATTCGTTCGTTAGGGTCTCGTAGTTAGGGATACCAAATCCAGCCTTTCGGATGCTTTCGGTAGTGTGAGCGAGCAATACTCGATTCGCGACAATATGATATTTACAAAGTTTTCGATTGCAGTGTGACAATGGATCGTTGAATTCATCTTACAACCCCAACTGTATTGGTCCTTATTTTCATAATTACAATGAAAGGCTTTAAGGAAAGCTTATAAGAGCGTTGAAGGAGAACTTTTATTTTGTGCTGAATTCTCGTTATCATTGGTTGCCTTTCATGTTTTTTATTGACAGCGAATCGTGACGTAAGGAACGCAATCTAATGACCCATAATTCTTCTCTGGGAAAGTGGCGTGAAGTTCAACATGGCGAACCACTGTCATGCAGACAGAGAAGAAACCTTTCGATGAAGTTGAATGTCACGGGACTTAGGAAAAACAGACATCGAAACCATTTTTTGGTCTATTACCACGTTATACGCTACGTTTAACGACGGGATTGAAACAAAAAGCTTGTGAGAACTGGGAAAGCTTGATCGAGGAAACCGCTGTGTAAAGTGCGACAGAAGTATTTCTTTACAAAATGAATGAACGTTCAGGTTCGCCAGAGATCGATGTGGTCGGTAGTGGAGATCATTCGGAAATGTTTAACTCAAGAAGTGGTAGATTGTATCTGGAGTCGACAAACTGGGCTCACAGAAGAAACCCTTCGCGTTCGGCGAATGAAAATGGCGCGAATCGCCTCGCGGCAAATACAAACAATGAAAGAAATCAATCGGAAACCGTGAACCTTCGAGTTCGAAACATGGGATTTATTACAGTGAAAAAAGAACCCGAATCAGAGGATGACAACGAAGGTGGTTATTCTCTTAGCTCCTTGCTTGAAGAATGTGATTTTGACAAAACCTCGCGTCGAAGGGCTCTGAAATCGCCTACATCACTTGCCTTGTCTAAACCGAAGCCTATGGAATCCGCCAAACCAGCACCGTCTTCGCAAGGACGACCAAGGCAAAGCTTGGAAAATGTCATAAGTTCGTTAAAATCTGCAAGAGCCATGAGTGATAACAAACCCGCTCCAATTAGCAGGCCAGTTGTGATGCGTCCTCAAATTGTCTCTGCCCCAACTCCTGTGTTTTCCTCCCCAGGAACAAATGGACCCCAGATTGTTGATGTTCGATCCCTTGCATCAGTGGCAAGACCACCTATCAAACAACCTGTACCAATCAGGGGTATGCTCCCAGCCCAATATCAAATATCTATGGGTTCAGCTCTCAATGCAGGGCATCCAAGGAGATGTGCAGCAAATTCAGCTACCAGTGTGCCTAATTCTAACACACCAGTTTCTACTACAGCACAAACAACAGTTATTCCAAGTACAAAACCAGTAAATATTCGATTTGTTTTGCCTGCCAATGTGCCTTTCAGTACGGAACAATTTCAACAAGTTCTCCAGGCTACTCTAGCGTCAGTTGCTAGCAGTACAAAGGTGATAGAACCAAATCAGTTGCAGCAAGCAATACAGGCAGCACTGACCTCTGTCACCAAATCTACTGTTGCTTTTAATCCAGAACAACTTCAAGAAGCCATTAAAAGTTCTTTAGCTGCTGCTGGAACAGATTCAGCACCCATCTCCCAAGTTAAGATGGCAACTTTATCTCCAACTGCTGTTTATTTGCCAAGAGGTACACAGAGGCAACCACAAACAATAGCACCAAAACCGCCACCATTACCGCAAAAGCCGACTGTTATGCGTGTTGAGACAAGCTATGGTAGCAATGATCCCCCCTCTGTAGTTAGTGTGCCACCTGCTTCAGTAGCCTCTGCGGTAGCAGTGACACAGGCTACTAACAATTCTCTCCCAGTGGAACGTAATCTTAGCGATAATCAGTCAAGTTCAGAAAGTATTAGTATGTCCACTAATTTGAGCTCAGCAAGAGATGCACTTATCAAGGCTCTTCAGAAAAATCGAGTTTTAAACAGTCCAGCCTCATGCACCATTTCTCCTCCTAGTGCAAGTCTTGCATCATCTGCAGTCACATCTGCTAGTGCTGAGACAGAGTCATTTGATTTCGACTCGTATTCGCCCCCATCATCTCCTGTACCACCAGTGTCTGTTTCTTCTACGGATGAGACTGGTCAGGCAATATCATGTTCTAATAGCAGCCTTACTGGATCTACACCTCTAACAACATCAGTAGCTACACCTCTAACAACAACAGTTGCTACACCTCTAACAACAACAGTTGCTACACCTCTAACAACAACAGTTGCTACACCTCTAACAACAACAGTTGCTACACCCTTAACAACAACAGTTGCTAACAGCAGCAATACAGATGCTCTTGATTCACAAAAGGTGTCTACATTGCCACAGGGAAACCAATTGAATACTTCCACAAGTTTCAGTGGAAGAGCTCCAGAGCTATCAAACAGACACGACTCCATTACCCCTATGAATGTAAATCCTACTGCAAAGATTGCAACATCTTCAAAGGCAGAGAATGTTAATGGTCCCAATCCCCTGCTGGTACCCTCTGCAGCCCCCATGGCAGCTTTGAATACCACATCAGTAAATTTGCAGATTTCTCTACCAGTCAATATAACACCTGAGCCTGTGAGCATTAGCAATGTCAAAAAGCCTACAGGGAAAGGAAACAAGCCTGCCCCTACAGGTTGCGGATGTTGCTCAAACTGCAAAAATATGCCTGTACCAGATAAAGATACCTATGACTGCAACCATAAAGGATGTGGCGCTGAGTACACTACTCTACGAGGACTCAGAACGCACCACTATTACCACCCCACTCACAAACCACTGTTTCCTGTTGAAAAAGCAGCCAATTCAGTGGAATATTTTCTACCCTCTGAACTTGCCAACTCTCACCGCAGTGCGAGACTGCGTGAACTTTTAAAGCATCTCACCAATGAAGAATTAAAAGAAATTTTCTTACCTCGTGTTGCCAAGACATTTTCACTTTTTGAGTTATTAGAAATGAAGTCTGTTCGTGCTAATACCGCTCGTGGTCAAGTATCTGTATCTGCTTTTAAAATGTATAGCGAGTTTGAACGTTTCAGAAAAGAGGTAGAGAATAGGTTAATGGAGCTGATTATGTTGCCTCAGGGAAAAGGGGGCTTTGTGACTGAAAAGAAGAAAGAAGCTCGCAAGGATGCACCTGCAGTTAACACAGCTAAAAGTGATACCAAACCAGAAAGCTCTCCCAAACAACCACCGACAGTTTCTGATTCAAGTTCAAGCAATTCCTCTGTTACAAAGAAGAAAGCAGAAACAATTGTCATTGATGATACAGAAGGCAAACAGAGCACTGTTGCTGCCACGACTGAATCACTGAAGAATGGTACATCAGCTGTTAAACCTTGTCCAAGTCAAGATATTTGTAGTGGCATATCCCCTAATGTTTGTGAAGGGGAGAAGACTACCAAGGGCCCAACTTCTGTAGAGAAGAAATCGGATGCTTCAGCTAGTGAATCTGGTGAAAAGAAGCTTGCTGACAAGGAGTCAAAGCAATCAGATACATTGGCACAATCTGCTAAGGAAGGAAGTGAAGCAGTGAACAGTGCTAAGCCATCAGATGAAAAATCAAGCAATCAGCAGTTAGAGTCAGAACAGGTGACCCAAACCAAAAGTAGTGTTACTGTTACCAAGGACTCTACATCAGAACCAATGGAAACTGATGAGCTTCAGAGAAAAGAAGTTAGCACTGCAGAAAAAGAAAAGCAGAAATCTCCTTCGACAGATGTTATAATGGTGGATGCAGAGGAAAAAATAGAACCTGTGAACAAAGAAAGTGATTTGCTTTTAACAGGAAAAGGAAAGGAAACAACCTCACAAGACACTGCTGATGGCAAGGTTGGCAGTAAGACTCCAGTGCTTAATGCAGATGAAAATAAATTGAAGGTCTCAACAGAAAATGAAAAGCAGTCTGCAGTCTCTAGTGGAGAGGAAAAGTCACAGGGAGTAAGTGAAAAACAAATAATTTGTGTTGAAGAAGAGCATAAAGGAGGGACTAAAGCAGTGGGGAAACAATCTGTGGTAGCTGAGAAGGAAAAAAGTATGCAAGCTGAAAATGACAGAGCTGTAAACACTGTTAAAGATCTTGGCAATAACTCAAACTCAGGCAGTAATCTGTGCAAAACTAGAGATGTCACAGTAGTAGAAAGTACTGAAAAAAATATGGCTGGCAGTGGAAACAAAAAGGCACCACAAGTTTCCCTGACAACAGATAAAGATTCAAAAGACCATTCTGTCAAAGAAAAAGTAGTTGAAGAGGGATGTAAAGAGATTGATAGTGGAGGAAAGGAGACTAGCAAGGTTTCAAAATCAAATGAGGAAAGTAATGAATCAAATGAACAGTCCACTTCACAGATGCAATCTCAGGAACCCAGCGAGAAAGGCATTGAGGAAGAGAAACAAGGTTCATCTTGTACAGTACCTTCCAATGCTGATTTGACTGGTAGCAGCAGTTCAGACACTCAAACGGAAGCAAGTGAAACACCATTGCGTAGTGAACTAAAAAGAAGGCTTATCGCGTACTCTATTGACGAGGATGAAGGAATTAATGAAAACAACCTTTGGGAGTTTGGTCTTCCATTTGCAGTAAAATGGGGTAAAGTTATCAAAAAAATCGAGACAGTGGAAGCCAGGAAAATAGCAAGGAGGGAAAATTATACAGATCAAGACATGAGACAGTTCATTTATAGTAAACCAAAGGATGCAGCAAATGTTGTTGTAAGTGCTGATTGCCATGCTCATCCAAGTTTCTACAGAGCGTATGTGATGCCAGCTTTGCTAGACAAGCATATTGACGATTTTGGCCTGTTTGGAAGGAAAATCCTAAGCGGACTGAACTTGTCAAGGAAAAAATATGTGGATGTTCTTAGATCCAGCATTGGCCCTGAATTAGCAAAGATTGTTGGAATAAACATTTTCCCAACTTTTAAAAGAATTATGGATACATGGGAGATGGTGAAGGATTTGCCACCTGGAGGAACTGTGAAAACACCGCTGGTGCTGATCCCTAGACCTGAGGATGGTCGAGATGTTCCTGATGATGAGGATGAACCAGCGCCTACCACTACCGCGGTTTGTCGCACAGCAACCAATGTGCAGAATTCTGTGCCCAGAGTGAATGACACCTTCAAGAGACTAGGTCCACCTGGAAATGAGCTTAATGGTAACAACAAGAGACCAAGACTGGATACCTCAGGTACTAAAAAATTAATCTCAATAGTGATAAAAATCAGTTTTCTCCTTACAATACCAATCCCTTATCCAGAGAAAAGGTTATGAGAATTTATAAAATGATCACCTAGGGGGAAATGCTTTGATCTGTTTTTAGATTTTCAGAAGATTAGTCTGGCAAATTTGTATGTGGATGTCGGGGGTGGGTGGGGTGGGGGGGGAGGGTTGTTTAAAGGGTTAAAACTGTATTTTTTTTACTGTCAAGACACAGGTAGAGCTAATTTGGGGTGTGTAGGATAAGTTCCTTGGCAACTTGATGTAACGTCCAATTTTTTTTATATTCTGACATTTGATTATTATTTCTAAATTCTGATTTACATGGAATTTTCAATACAGTAGATGCCCCAAAAGATACCACTGAGACAAGCAAAGCTCAGAATGACTCTTCTGCGAGAATTGTACCTCAGCCTAACGTCACTGAGAAGGGGCAGAAGCCTGACAGCTCAGATAGTACAAGTACAGGGAAGGAACAGCAGTCAGACAGTAAAAACCAGCCAGCTGAATCAAACAAGGGTCAAAATGGACAGTCAGCATCTGAAAAACCAGCAACAGAGAAAGGTATGTGAAGCAGTTTGCATGTATGGTACATACATAATAGTCAGCCCACATGAAAGCTGACATTCCAGACATCCAGGGTTGTCAGAAAGCTTTGAAAGAGATGGCTGAGTTGTCAAACTAAGCGGCCAGTCCAGGGATATTAATTTTTACTTAAAAAACGCTATCTGTAAATAAATGCCAAGTAGAGTAGCCGGCTGATAACTAACCAAGTAGGCTGCGATTTTCGTCAGCAGCCGGCTACTTTTGACAACCCTGGACATCATGAACGCCTTTGTTTTAACTCCTGCTGTATGAAGTTTTCAAGTCACAGCATGGAAAGAGAGAAAATGTGACCCTTCATGCGAAAAGGGGGCTTATGGATTTTACTAAAAACCGTGAATTTTTTTCACGGTCACGGTGCGTGAATTAGAGTTTTCACGGCGTGAATTTCAAATTCCACGCCCGTTCACTCCATGCGAGAATTTTTCACTCTTGGCGTGAAACTAATCATGTTGCGACAGATCAGCGAAGACTTTCACGCCGTGATTATTTAACCGGTATAAACTTTCACGCCGTGAAATTAAGAGTGAACACATTTTCACGCCGTGAAACATGTCGAGGGTGAATGAAATCTAACCTGTTTTTTTTCGTTTTGTGTTTTTTCTCGCCCCTTTTCGAACTGGAAAAAAACAAGAATACCTGGTCACGTCAAGCTAAATTTGTGGAAGTTGATCCCACGCAAAAAATAATATTTCTCTCTGCATATTCAAGCCGTTTTAAATAGCTCATGAAAAAAATTAAAAAAAAAACGTATTCAGACTATTCCGCGTTCAGGCCTGTAAAGCCACAAATCACAATCAAACTAGTCACAATTTCTTGTCGATATTTTTGTGTGTTCATGGCAAGTATTTTATTAGATATGCACGATCGTAACTGCTTGTGTTTCATGTCAATTTGTTTACATTGTCTGTAACTGCAACAGTCGGTGACTTTTGGCTCTTTTTTTTCTTCTCCGCAACGTGCAAATTTTCCCAATGTCGATGTCAGAGACGCCTAGTTATTTACTAAACATGGCAAGGTTTTCACTCAAGAAACCTAACAAAATTCTTTGCGGAAAGACTAACTATTACTGCCATTCCTAAAACCGGGATAATTGTCGTCTATGTCGACGCGCATTGCAGTGAAGTGCCTGATCTTATCTACAGTTTTGTAGCCCCATCACACGTGCAAACTCTACTTGATTTATCATGCTCCATTTCAAGTTCCTTGTCTCTTTGCTAAATGTTATACTCAAAATTTCGCCGTTACAACGATGACCAACGATCTGAACAGAAGGAATGAAATAAATCCAAAAGATATCACGCAATATCAAAACATGCGTTACATATTTCATCTTGTCGCCACGGAGTCTAGCATTTGCATAACTTCGTGGAAGAGATAAAAGCTTCTTTTGGTTGTAAATTTAGAGAATCTTCGGTGACTCACTTTTTAAGCGATTTCATCTGTTTTGCCGAAAATCAAAAATCAAAAAGTACTGACCAGTACATGTTACATTCATGTGGGCAAATAAATGCTTGCATGACATGTAAACAAACAATGTTACATTTCATTTTGACTGTTGGAAGATTTTCACGGCGTGAAATTAAATTTCACGGTGACTGAAATTTTTCACGGCATGAAATATTTTCACGGCGATTATAAACTTTTTCACTGCGTGAAATTTTCACGGTAGCCGTGAATTTTTCACGGCGTGTTCACGGCGTGAAAGAGAAATTTCACTCACATTCCAAAAATTTTTCTTACTTTCACGGCCTGGATCGTGAAAATAGGCATAGCGTGAAATTTAGATAAGCCCCCAAGTCGCGTGAAGGGTCACAAATATCAACTTTCGGTTGCTATTTTTCAATGTTGGGGATGTCAATGTTCTCATTGCTTGAAGGTCCCTGGTAATAATTATTATTGTGGGCTCCTCTTGTTGCCTGCGATCCTAATCTCCAAGTTGTTCTTTCATGTGTGGCTAGCATTGATTTGGACTTCCACTAAGAATGAATGGTATGCAAAGCACATCGCTGGAGCAAGAGCTTTTGCTTTGATCTCACCCACACTCCCTAACCTTTGGTTATTACACGTACTAGCATACCTTTGATGTTGTACATTCAGTCTAATTAATAATGGCAATAGGACTGAGTGGAGTCCAATTATTCAGTGTGTAATCATACGAGTGATTCACAAAATCAGACGACCGCATAGCTGGAGTCTGATTTGTTTAATCGCGAGTATGATTACAGACCGAATTGGATGACACGAAGTTCTGTTACCAATTGATCATAACTGTAACAAAATTTGTGATATTTTAAGCTTATTTTGATTAAAACACAAATTCCCAGAGTGTTCTTGTTAGCAGTAAAAAAAGCCATTTAAGTGCGTGTGTGTGATGGTGCATACTGTCCTATTACACTGTCCTTTTAGTGCTGAAATCAGGACAGTTGATAGCCAATCAGATTTGAGAATTTTGTTACCGTTATGATAAAAGATAAAATTTGGTTAAAATGGTCTCAACCTAGCCTGGTTTGAAGCAGGAATTGCTGTGTCTCCCAGCCCTAGTTATTCATGAATATAAATAATAACAGGTAATCTGAGTTTGGAGAAATTGATGAGTTTGATGCATTTATTGATTTATTAATTGATAATTAATCTTAAAAATTACAAGCTTTGCTCTCAGAAAAATTGAAACGATTCCAGTGCTGTGAACCTGTGAAATCTAGGCTGCCCAGCATATCTATGAGAAAAAACTAAGATTTTTTAGTTACTTTGGAGCAAAAGTTAGTTACCAAGGTCCACCAAGCACTGCAATAGCACAACCTTGAATATGACTGTTAAAGGTGAAAAGGACACTCATGGTTATCTGTGTCAAGGGGAAAACTGATCACTACAGTGTATCTGTGTGTTATCCTTTCTAAAGCTTTAAAAAATCTATTCAAAGCAATTGACGACTGAAACTTAAGTTCTCATAATTTTTAATAAGCAACAAATGTGATATATTACACAGAGTAAATCCTCAATATTATTGGAAGACGGGCATGTATTTTTGCAGATAATTTATTGTTTCTGATTGCCCCAAATCAGTGCAGAGTCAGCCTGAGAAAACAACAGACATTCACAATTCCACAGGGCTCTCATTAAGAGGTGGGAGGCGGGGATTTCCCCTGGTTTCTAAGAATATGGCCCCGGGCTACTTTCATAGGAAAATAGAAGAAAAATAGAACCAAAAGAAATCCCTAGCTGTTTGATTCCCCACCTACTTGTTGTATTTACCTGGCAACTTCAGATCTTAGTGACAGCCCTGAAGGCATCAATGATTTCCCCGCAAAATGACATCTTGGGAGAGAGTACAGAAATTTCATACTGATGGTGTGTCAATACCTGATGTGAATAGTGCTTCTAATTGGCCATGTGCATGATGGGGTCATTTTACTACTTCTACCAGAATCCTTCTGGGGTTTGCTTCCTTGTGCAAATTAGGGCTTTTGCTGTATAAGTAATGATCCGGTAAGGTGCAAAGTAATTACTTTTGTTATGTGGCAATGTGCTTTCCCCACATACGGGTGTAGAAGAATGCGTAAACCTACAGAAAGGCCACGGGTTTACTGAATAAATGTCAGCTGTTCCCTCAGGCTAGTAAACAGACTGTGGAACATTCCTTGGAATCAATAGTAGCTTGCCTGTATTTTCACTTATTTACATTGTTTGTAGTGGTAAAATCCCTGATATTGACTTTTGTATCCCCCTATTGTAGCTAAATTCCTATAAATGTTTGCACTGCAAATTGAGCTATTTCATTAGGTTACGATTGTTAACTGTAAACCCTGAGAGTTTGCTTTGTATAACCTTGAAAACGAGGGACGTACTTGCAGCATGGTTCTTACAATCTTGAAAAGGTCTTGAATTTTAGTAATTGTCGTGAATAGTCCTTGAATTTGGTTAAGGTCGTTGAAAAGTGCTTGAATTCTTTAGTAGGTCTTTAAAAATCCTTGAAATCACTATCTTGTCTAAAAACATTTTGAATTTTGTGCATGAGCAATATCTTCTTCTGTTTCTTTATTTTAAATGCTGTTTCTGTACCTCAGATGCAATTGCAAGTCATACCCAGACATTTTACAAAGTGTTGTTGTGTAGAGTTGTACAGAATAATATGATCAACAATGGCTGAAGAAATAAAAATCGCAAATGACTCCATGCACGTCTTAGCAGTAATGTGTTCAAAAGGGGGTTAGAGAATGCTGATTTATTGAATAAATCTTAGTCCTTGAAACATGTAATTTGTCCGTAAAAAATCCTTGAAATTTGTTTGTCTGGAGCTGAATGAACCATGTTGCAGCACTCTGCACGGGTGAAGTAACAATAATCATGATTTGCAGTACGGCAGAAGCTTTATTCCAAGGTTAACTATTTGTTCCCTCATGTGATTTTCCCTATCTTGTTGTTATAGGATCTGGAGATAGTGGGAGAGGATCTTCAAATTCAACAGGTGCATCCCAGAAAGAACCGTCTGTGATCAGTACAAGTGGTAAGTTTTTCCATTATCCTAATGCAGTTGAACAACTCCACAACAGCCACCATAGGAGAGAAGAAAGTGGCTGTCATAAAGAGGTGGCCATTGTGTAGAGAGGCTTACAGTCAGGGCAGGTCAAGAGTACCCCCCAAGATGGTTGAATCCATTGGTAGTTGTAGCTTTCAGTTTCATCTCTGCACTTCTGCATACTTAATAAGCAGTAAATTCACACGCGAGGTAGTCATGAAATTTCTGCCAGCTCAGTTTTCTTGAATTTTGATGTAAATCTCTTTTAAGTCCCAATAGTGACCAAGATCAAATTTCTCCAAACAATATCCATACACTGTCAAGAGATAAGAATTAATAAAATGATCACACAAGAAAAAATGCCTTGATCTTTTATCAAATTCTCTCTACTAACTCTTAAAGGAAATGTATAGAGATCAGTTTGGAGAATTTGTATGTTGATACTGGGGCTTAAAGGGTTAAGACAATTTTAACCATTCAAAGATATTTCAATCTGACCGAATACAGAGGAGTTATCGTGAAAAAGTTCACTGCTCATTACGCATGCAGGAATGCGGATTTAAATTTGAGACTGGTTGTGGCAACAACTAATGCACCTATCAATGTAAACCCAGTGGGGGCGGGGGGGGGGGAGTGTGGGCAAGGGGATCTTATTGGCCATGTGCATGATGGGGTCATTTTACTACTTCTACCAGAATCCTTCTGGGGTTTGCTTCCTTGTGCAAATTAGGGTTTTTGCTGTATAAGTAATGATCCGGTAAGGTGCAAAGTAATTACTTTTGTTATGTGGCAATGTGCTTTCCCCACATACGGGTGTAGAAGAATGCATAAACCTACAGAAAGGCCACAGGTTTACTGAATAATTGTCAGCTGTTTCCTCAGGCTAGTAAAGAGACTGTGGAACATTCCTTGGAATCAATAGTAGCTTGCCTGTATTTTCACTAATTTACATTGTTTGTAGTGGTAAAATCCCTGATATTGGCTTTTGTATCCCCCTATTGTAGCTAAATTCCTATAAATGTTTGCACTGCAAATTGAGCTATTTCATTAGGTTACGATTGTTAACTGTAAACCCTGAGGGTCTGCTTTGATGTAACCTTGAAAACGAGGGACGTACTTGCAGATGGTTCGTACAATCTTGAAAAGGTCTTGAATTTTAGTAATTGTTGTGAAAAGTCCTTGAATTTGGTTAAGGTCGTTGAAAAGTACTTGAATTCTTTATTAGGTCTTGAAAAATCCTTGAAATCACTATCTTGTCTAAAAACATTTTGAATTTTGTGCATGAGCAATATCTTCTTATGTTTCTTTATTTAAATGCTGTTTCTGTACCTCAGATGCAATTGCAAGTCATACCCAGTCATTTTACAAAGCGTTGTTGTGGAGAAATGTACAGAATAATACGATCAACAATGGCTGAAGAAATAAAAATCGCAAATGATACCATGCACGTCTTAGCAATAATGTGTTCAAAAGGGGGTTAGAGAATGCTGATTTATTGAATAAATCTTAGTCCTTGAAACATGTAATTTGTCCTTAAAACATCCTTGAAATTTGTTTGTCTGGAGCTGTATGAACCATGTTGCTGCACTCTGTACGGGTGAAGTAACAATAATCATGATTTGAAGTACGGCAGAAGCTTTAACTTGAAATCCCTTGGCCTGAAGAGGGTCTTTATTCCAAGGTTAACTGTTTGTTCCCTCATGTGATTTTCCCTGTCTTGTTGTTATAGGATCTGGAGATAGTGGGAGAGGATCTTCAAGTTCAACAGGTGCATCCCAGAAAGAACCGGCTGTGAACAGTGCAAGTGGTAAGTTTTTCCATTATCTTAAAGCAGTTGAACATTTCCACAACAGCCACCATGAGGAGAGAAGAAAGTGGCTGTCATAAAGAGGTGGCCATTGTGTAGAGAGGCTTACAGTCAGGGCAGGTCAAGAGTACCCCCCAAGATGGTTGAATCCATTGGTAGTTGTAGCTTTCAGTTTCATCTTTGCACCCCTGCATACTTAATAAGCAGTGAATTCACACGCGAGGAAGTCATGAAATTTCTGCCAGCTCAGTTTTCTTGAATTTGATGTAAATCTCGTCTAAGTCCCAATAGTGACCAAGATCAAATTTCTCCAAACAATATCCATACACTGTCGAGAGATAAGAATTAATAAAATGATCACACAAGAGAAAATGCCTTGATCTTTTATCAAATTCTCTCTACTTATTCTTTAAGGAAATGTATAGAGATCAGTTTGAAGAATTTGTATGTTAATACTGGGGCTTAAAGGGTTAAAAAGATTTTTCAATCTGACCGAATACAGAGGAGTTATCGTGAAAAAGTTCACTGCTCATTACGCATACAGGAATGCAGATTTGAATTTGAGACTGGTTGTGGCAACAACTAATGTATTAATTTTTCAAATAAGCAATTTATTAATGCAATCTTGGAAGGAACGCTTGACCTGCCTTGAGTGTAAACAAGAGTTAGTTTATAGATTATTTTTCTGTGAAGAGGTGGCCATTAGTGGAGGTTTTACTGTACAACCTCAGGAGTTGTGTTTCCAGCTTGCAAAGAAAGTGGTGTCCGATAGCCCGGGGCTAGTGGATTTTGCTACTGGGCTAGTGAATTCTGTTCTCAACTTGCCCGACAGGCAGGTAACATTTTGGGGGGAAGTCAAATTACAGAAGAACTGTAATCAATACCACTCATTAAAAAAAAAAAAATTGGGGGTCTAGTTAAAGTGTCTCTTGAGGTAGTACATTCCAGCTACAGCCTGCCTGATTGGCAAGCTGTAAAACTGACTTTCTTTGCACCCTGGGTGGGGCACTTCCTTATATGGCTGAAACAGGTGGATGCCGCCAACAGGATATGGCTTTCAGGGTCTCAAGTTTTAAAGAGGGTATCAGTGATGTTGTTACAAATAGTAGTGCTGAGTCACGGGACTCTTCTTGTGAAAAATCGTGAGTCCCAGTCCAGAACCATTAAGTCCCAGTTCAAGCAGTGAGCCCAAAATTGAAAATGTGTGGTCCTTTATGTAACCAGACAGTTAATCTGAAGACAGACTCCAAACTCTGCACTATAGTATACTGAAATTAGAACATAGTCCTTTTATTTTAAAGTACAACGTAGGCTACAAGAAATATGCATCATTAAATCAGACAACAGCCATAATAACTGCCACAGTAATTACACGAACAGAATATTTCTACAAAAACACATGTTCAGATTGATCGATCTTTGCGTCCTACAGGATGCACGCCATGAATTATTTAGCGTCTTTGGGGATTTTTATGGGTCAGGCACACAGGATGCAGAGGTAACAAAATCACTGGGTTTGAAATGTCTCTATTTAGCATTTCGAATCCAATTCAAAATGCGTAATAGAGAAATAAGAGTGAGTATAGTAATAAGAAAAATTATTTTATGGTTTAAAAAGGTTCTTACAAAATCATTTAATGGTCAGCCATGTATCTTTTATTGATCTGGGTAAGTTATTAAAAAGAAATTCGCCTGATTATCTTAACAATCAGGTTGTTTTTCTTAGCATTAACTTTAGTTTGTTAAGTGAATGTTGTTACTTCTGTAATAAATGCAAAAAGGATTCCTCTCAGTTTATAACCTAACTTATGCATTTGCAAAAAGAAAGAGTGAAAAAGACCAGGCTTGCCAAGATTCAAACGCTGACATCTGAGTCTGCAAAACTTGGTTTGCTAGCTCAATTGGTTAGAGCTCTGTACCGGTATCACAGAGGCCAGGGCTCTAATCCCAGCAAGCCTGATTTTTCCTTTTCAGGTTTTCTTTTTGCAGCTGCATAAGTTGTGTTCGAAACTGTGAGGATTGTCTTTGCATTTAATTCTTCATTCCATGGTACAATGTATGAAATTCATGTATACATTCCCTCAACTTCATCTTGTCTCATTAGTGTAAACTGTGCAATTTTCTAATGAAATAATCCAACAAATATAGAAATACAGTTGACCCTCCACTAACGGCCACCTCTCCACAATGGCCACCTCTCTACAACCAAACAGCCACTCCTTTTGGTGGACAGACCATAAACCTCTTTACAATGGCCACTTTCTTCTGTCCCCAAGGTGGCTGTTGTAAAGAGGTTCAACTGTGATTCATTTAGACATTTAAAATCTAAAATGCAGTTGTGGGCTTCCCTCTGTGCTTCCAAATCCACCCTCCTTCACATATTCTATTGATTTTTTGCTAGGCGCAGCAGCTTCATCTTCCCAAAGTAAGCCATCTACCTCTTCAAGTCCACCTCTGATCATACCAAAAAAGGCAACAATCTACACTAATGAAACCAGCAAGGCAGGAGGTTCTCCATTACCCCTCTCTTCTGCTAAAGGTTCACCATTATACCTGGTTCCTGTGGAAAAACTTGCTCCCAAACTTGTTGAACAATTCCTCAACCAAGCCAAAGGAGATGGTGTCAAGACGCGGAGTTCTAGCAGCACTAAGAAACCTAAACAGGCAAAGCAAGGCTCTCAGGTGTTTGTCCTGATTCCGCCATCCAACCCCAGTGGGAGTCCTACCATACAGACGCTGACTTCTGAAGAACAGCTGGAGGGTAGCGGGGATAAGAAGCCACTGCTGTTGCTGCCGGCAGATAAGGTGCCCAAAACTATGGCCAGCCAGTCACCTACTGTGCGAAGAAAAATGTTGATTACAGTGATGTCGTCACGTGAAAATACAAGCACTGCACAGTCGGCTGCGAAGCAGAGCATGACAACCACAAGTNGTCACCTACTGTGCGAAGAAAAATGTTGATTACAGTGATGTCGTCACGTGAAAATACAAGCACTGCACAGTCGGCTGCGAAGCAGAGCATGACAACCACAAGTGCTTCTTCAGCAGGTGTGAGATTATAACATTGTATATGTACCTTTTACGACAGTCCCAGCCAGAGCTAGTGTTCAAAGCTCAACTTTTTTAAAAGTCACGTCTTGGCAACCTAAAGTTATAAAATGATAGCCAGACAGAAAAATGATATTGGTCTTTTATATTATAAATTATGCATATTGCATGAAAGATTTAATGAATCGAAATGGTTGCCAAACCACTACATCCAAATGTTTGGCACAGCAAATAAGATCTTAACGCTTGTGTCTGGATATTAACACCCAGACACTCATGCGAAAGAGGCAAATTGAGAAAAAAAACTAGAGTGTAATAACTGTAAACAGTATTCATCCAAATGTTTATCATGCTCTTGCACAAGAAGGACCATAAACTCTAACTATTTAAAACACTATTGTTTTGCAGCATTAATGAAAAACACAGGTTGTCAAGTTAGTGGCTTTTGCTGCAGTTAATATTTTTAGTCATTATTTTTCTTTTCTACTAGCCATAGGGACAAAAAATAGTTGCAGCTTGGAGTGCTTTGAGCATTAGGTGAATTTTTTTCTGGGTAATCCAGGGTTTAAAACCCTCAGGCATGCCTGTAAATTATAGTCATCTGGTTGCTTCCTGCCAGTTCACAGTTGTTGATCCTGTTACTTACATTTGTAATTTTTTTTTTTTAAAGTATTCAAGTTAGGCTCAGTTCAAACTTCCAAACTTTTCATACGCCACTTCCACATTTCCCATAGTACACCTTATTTGCCCCCCAAAATTTTGCAGAAACTTTGTTTTTCATTTCTCCTGAGTATTACAGCAGTCCCAAGAGAAATTGAAAACAATGCTTATGCAAAGTTGTGGGGGGCAAATAATGTGCATTATGGGAAATGTGGAAACAGCGTAATCCCCACAAAGAAGTACATGAAAAGATCAACGTTTGAATCGATTAAGTCTCACATATCTAATTTGGGTCGACCCATGAATTTAGTTGGAGTTGCCCACATGGGAATTTTAACAAAGGAGCGACTTTGTTTCACATATTAAGCCTTTCATGAGCCAAACCAAATTTGCATAAATTATTGTAATTTATTTTCACTGGTAAACATTTTAGACCATTGTACATTGTGAAAATGAATTGAATTGAATTAAGTTCAACGTCTGAATCAACCTCTGAACTTGTATCATTTGGGTTGACCCAAATTGCTATTAAGTTCAACACATAAAAAGTCAACGTTTGAACAGTGCCTTGAGTTCCTCTAAATAACTAGAGCATCTAATTGCACTTGCTCTATAAACAAAGCTTCATATTTTACATTGTTATTTCGCAGAATTTAGAATTTGTTTCTGCAAAGTTGACACCAGTTTGTTAAAACAGTGAAGGTTCCCTTTAGAATCACATTCCTGTGGCAGAATTAGCCCCATTCAGTAGAGCACTTGACTGTAGAGTGGGAGGTCAAAGGTTGGATTCTCGGGCCTGGACCAATACTCAGGGTCTTGAAATAACTGAGAAATAAAGGCATTGCATTTCTGATTTGCCTTTCAAATGGCAAGACCTTGCATGGCCTGGATGGATAAAATGGCACTCCCGTCTCCAGTGGGTGACAAAAAATAGTGTCGCCAATAATCAGTACTTTTGTGCTAAATAAATTTACACTGAAAAAAGTGCTTCTTTTTTTGTTCCTAATTTACCTGTGAAATAATTCTGTTCATTGCATTGTGTAGGAGATCAACAGAGGCCTGATTCCGCTGTGCAGTCAATTACTTCACCAATCATGAGTACACAGGAAAGTGACAGCAACACAGGTACAACAGCAACTCTTGGGTCGTTTCTCCATTGTTGTCCACAAGGAGTAGGCCTACCTCCTAGTGGTCTATGTTCACAGTTCTCAAATCACAGACAACAATTATTGTGAAGTCGAGACCCAAGAAGTCGGTTTCTAAGAAGTCGGGAGGATACCACAGGTCACCCAAGCTCTGTGCCTGACGAGGTTAATCAAAGTCAAGGGAAAAGTTCAGAAGATGCTGAGCCTGAGTTGAAAGAGTCCACTGAAAGAACAGAATCAGCTGCTTTATCTTCTGGAGACACTAACACACCCACTGACCCATGTGGAAAAACTCAGGCTAGCGGTACTACTGTGAGCGCAGATTCAATGGACAGTGAGAAGACTGGTGGGTTGGATTTCCTAAGATCAAGCTTATTACCCAGCGATATGACGTTAGATCATCTTCTCAAGGACATGACAGGCAATGGTTCAGGTGGTGAAGCCAGTGCCATGTCGCCTCTCGATATATCTGAAGTCATAAGTAGTTTTGGAGAGTTGCCGGATGAGTCCAGTGCTACGGTCACTGATGATACTGTAACCACCACAGTGCAAGGTGCAGCCTGTGACTCTGATACCGAGACCAGAAGCAGTAGCCAGGGTAGCACTGTTGGTGATGATAATAACCTCGCTACTAGGAGACAGTCTCCCAGGCGGGGACCTTCTGCCACCAAGTTAACACCAGTGAGTTCTTTAGCAGAAACTTCATCTCCCAATACATCAGGTACGTTTAAACTTGAACCTGTAGGTTTAGAGGACTTAAATTCCCACCCCTCAACCCCCACTCCCCACTGAGGGAATGGATGTCAGTTTGTTTATCCATAACCCCGCACTGAGTTTTACGAAAGAAGCCTTTGTTATAGTGGTGGTGTGCTGTGGAACAGCTTGCCTTTGGAGGTCAGACAATCGACATTCATGTATGTTAAAGAAGCTCAATTTTGATAGTGATTATTACTTAATAATTCAATAGTTTTGTGTAATTTAACACATGGCTTTCTTATAATAGAATGTAATTGTACCTGAAGGAGTTACAGTGTTTATATAAAGTTTACCTTGCCCTCCCCTCTCTAATCAGTCCCCCCTTTTTTCAGAGGAAAAAGGTTCAGCCCTCTCCCTTCCCCCACCCCCACCCCCCTTTCCTTACTGAATGTTCTTCACAATCAAATTAATAATGATAGACTGTATATTTAATTAATCCCCACTTAATTACTTCATGCGAACTGCTCCGGTAAGGTTTACTGGTAGTTGGATTTTTTTTTTCATTTTTGGCTGCATGACCTCCAGCTTCATGTGCTTCAACTTTTCCGCTTTGCTTTCTTGTTTGTTATTGAGGATTGATTTCATGTTCTGGTCGTTTGATTAATAGCAGTATAGCGCCCGGTTTCGCTTTTGAGGATCCAGCTTAAAGCACTCCCCATAGGCTTACCTAGTTCAAGTTCAAAAAGTTCAACATAACAAAGGGAAAAAAGTGCAAGGCAGCCAAAGGAGCCGAGCTTTCGAGTTGGCTACCACCACAGAGTGGTTACAAGTGGGTGGAGGTTATACTCTCCACCCGTCATCTTTATCATCACTCCATCATTGTCCTATTATTTTCCTTTTATTTTTTTTCTTTTGTTTTTCTTAACACCAAGCTGTAAATTTGGTTTGCTTGTTATGGGTGGGGCTTATACATAGGCTCAGGGTAAATCATGAATTGAACCAAGTCCCTTGTTTCTTTCAGAAGCATCAGACAACGAAGATGGAAGCCCCCCGAGAAAACGTCGAAAAACCCCAACAAGATCCTCTGTGCGTTCCTCCACCCAAGTCACCTTCGTCCCTGATAAAGATGTCGCCGGTAAAGCGTTAACATCAAAGCCAAAGGCACGAAAATAGTTTTTTTCTCTTGTTTACTTTTCTGCGTAGTAACAGAAATGACATTTATTCATTTTTGCTAAACAAAACATTACTACAGCTCTCTGTTCATCCTTGGTTAAAAAAAAGCTAGTAACAACATTTGGCTGTCAAGTGTATTTAATCTCCAAAGGGTTTCTTCTTTGAAATACCTTAATTTTGGGACCTACGTGTCCTGTATTGTTTTGTCTCAACATTCGTATCATAATAGCAGTTTTAGTGAGGACAAAAGTTTCCTTTGTGGCTTAATGTGTATCGCAGAAGAAAGCATAAAAATTACGACAAATATATAAGTATGTTTACATCTAATTATTTCTAATCACAAGGCTTTGCTAGGATTATAATTGAATTTTAAACCTTTTACTCATATACGCAGTACAGTTTTTTTTTGCGCTTGTAAGTCGTTAGGCTATACGTTGCACTACTTGATGTTTCAAAAGTCTCGTTTCTAGTTTCTGTCGAAGATTTGAAGAATTAGACCACCTTCGTACTTGTTTCGTTGTTGAAATACTGCATGTAAAACTGAGCTCCTGTAAAAATTCGTCTATTTGAAGTGTTAAATCCACCAGAATCCACTTGTTTTGCGCGCGTGTAGGGAGTTGACTTGTTATTAATTACCTTCCTCCAGACTTTCTTACAGAGAAAGGAGGAGAAAAAAAAATAGAAATATTTTAAATTCTAATTAGGGTTTTTGATATGGGGCGAGGCTAGAAGGCAATTGTTAGCCACTATCTATTGAGCAACAGACTGACAGTGATTATATGGTATTGTTTGGGGCAACTTTTTTTAGTAACGACCGCATTAAACTTGTATTTCCATATTGTAGACCACTGAGATATATTTATCCTTAGCGATGCGGTTGGTAGCTTAATCACCGTTTAAGAGAAATTTTGGAGCATATGT
>CALNXI010002802.1:0-59116 GCA_942486025.1 Porites evermanni
AGATCTTTCGAACCATACCAGATTGGGCACAATTCAGTCAAGTACCCCAGAGAGAAAGGCAAAAAACCACGTAACATTGACCTGAAAATTTCCATGAAAATCTTGTTCCACTACCCACCTACTTTTCCTTTCATCTAATCCCAAGATCCTAAAAGCTTTCCTAAAAACCTTTGCCACCAAAATGAAGCCTAGTAATTGACTTACAGTAGAAGGAACAGTTTTGATTCAGTTTGATCCAGACGCTGGATTTTTTTAACTTTATGGTTATAATGATTATTATACAGGTAAGTTCCAAATTTTAGAATAATATTTTTTGTCTCAAAGATTTTTAAGGATGGCAAATTTTTTATGAGTTTGGCATCCGAATCAACAGGTGTTATCTTGACTAACAAGACAGGGTTGGATATAAAAATTAAGGGCTAACACAGGAATGTTGCTAAGAGCAGGCTGCTGGCAAATTTCACCAGCTGAATAAGAATTTACCACCAGCTCAAATTGCTCTGGGAAACAAAGACATGTGGTAATTTTTAGGGTAGCCTGTGCCACAGGTGAAACTAAACTCTGGTTAAGTCCATCTGCAAAACAGCGCCAAAATCCTTGTTGTGGGCCCTCACCTGGGTATCAGGATTTGAGTATTTGTCATGATTGGCCTGTTAAAAAAGCCATCGTCCATTGGCCAATCAGGAGCATGAAAGGAAATTCAAAACACACTTCCAGTAACTTGTTCAGTCCGTTGGGGATCTTGAACAAGGATATCGGTTGCTGCTTCGCAGATGTTACTAACCAAGATTAAATTATGTCTGTCACACAGGCTATTTTGAGGGTGGAGTTGGAGAAAAAATTGGCTTGACAAATAAAAAAGCCTGTGTAGCTTTTCTTTAGCTACACACCTAACTGACAGTATTTATTTTCACCAAAAAGAGTAGACCAAAGCATCCAAGATACACTGTTTATGTAAAAATATTATGAAAAATTACAACAGAAACAAGGAAAAATCATTAAACATGTCTTCATCTGTTCTGAGCTTTTTGCAGAAGAGTTATCAACCTGTTTGCATCCCAACATTAATTTTATTTACTTAAATACAGATTTAAAGATCATCTGTGCCGAATTGCACTTGTTTGTTGGTACTTGGATTTCAAGGCGAAGCCTTAGGGCTTCAAATCTGGAAAATGCTGATCAGCAAAAATTCACAACTTCTACTTAGGGGGTTTCATTTTATTCATCTTTTGACTTTTGTTAATTACACGGCTGTCACTAAGATTTCAAGTTCCTGGGTATCTGCAATTAGTAGGAGGGGAAACTGAACAGCCAGGGAGTTCTTTTGGTCTCATTTTCCCTTTATTCCCTACGAAAAATAGCCGCCAGGGTTCATTCTCATAGTAGGTGGAAGAAATCCCCAGTCCCCCGCCCTTAGTGACAGCCCTGAATTAAGTCTCTCTTTTCATAGAAACGGATCACAGTCCGCCCAGAGGTGACAGAATTCCTTACGAATGGTGAGATCTACAGTAAGGTTTGTAACAATATTTTTCATGGGAAGGCTCCTGCTGTTGGTCAGTGGGCTATCATCCAGACACTCTCTCGTCATGGCTTTTACGTGGTTGAGGAAGGTGACATTGCTGTTACAGATTCTGCCTTACAACAAAAGAAACCCTTTAGAAAGGTAACTATGTGTGTTATGATAAAATAATAATAATATTGTAACCAATAAATCAGTAAGAAAGTAAGTTGCCAGACCTTTGTTTAGTCAGTTAGTCAGCCAATGAATTTTTCATGTCAATTTGTCACTGAGCAGCCTAGTGAGTAGTAGTGGAAATCTACCTTTAAGCATCTCATCTGAAAGGAAGCAAACTAGTTGGTTGTTTACAGTAACTGAGGAGTTAAACTCATGACTATTGAGAACAAATCCAGCCACTAAAAAGTGGGGATGGAACTTGAACTCTGGGCTGCCTTTCAGATCGCTCGTCCAGTGCTCTATTAAACCTTCTGAGTCACACTGCCTTCCTATTTAGCCACTCCATCAACACTGTTATTTGATGGATCAAGCAGTAATAATATTGCTTAAATATTTTTTGTTTATATACAGTTGATTTGTATGAGTTAAAATGTAGTCAACAGCCATGATTCCGTAGCATTGTCATGATGATTTCTACTATTTGTTGTTTTGTTTTTAGTCCACTCATATTGCCTTGATGGATTGCCTGATGAGTGCTTTCTCTACTCGCACTGTAAGTGTGCAACAAGTTGTGCAGAGTGTCAGGTATACCACTGGTTAAATTGTTTGTGACAACTTCTCTGTGTTAGGTTGAGGATGTGTAATGATCTTTATGACACAATAAACAATTTCCTTTCTTTCAATTCCTTTTTCAACTTCCTTCAGCAAGTTTTCCTCATTCAATGCTTCTAAAGAGCTTCCCTTTGATCTGGAAGATGCATTACTTCTGTGGATCAACAAAATATGTGCCAATTTAAATGATAATCAGCTAAAGAAGCAAAGACAACATGCTGAACAGCTACTGCAGAATCAGGACAAAGCCAAGAGGTTCAGGTTTCGTCGTGACCAGCTTCAGCCCAAAGTGCAAACAGTATTTCCTGTAATGGAAGATCTCTTGAAAGACATAAGTGATGGACAGAGTTTGCTTGGGATTATAGCATTTTACCATCCATCAGTTATCACCCTAGAAGGTAAATATTTAGTTACAGTTAAAACATATCAGACTTTAAGTATTTGTGCAATGCAAGAAAAGCTGTTTTTATGAATCCTTGAATTAGTTGCCGGGGTCCCACTTTTGAGGTGGGATGGTACTTGTAGAAGGAGCTTACATTGTTATTTAAATTTTAGTGAATGCAAAATGTAACATGAAATAAAAAAAATAAAACATTGCATGCAATTTACAGGGTTCGTACAGAGTCTTGAATACTTGAAAAAGTCTTGATTTTCCAGAGCTAGAAATAGTCTTGAAAATAGAGGTAAAGGCTTGAAAAAATTGTAAAAAGTCTTGAGTTTTTTGGAAAGTTACATTGTATACTATAATTCAGTTAAACATGAGTTTGGAACATGGCTCATAGAAAATAAATCAAAGATGGTGACCCAGTATAATACACATAAACAAGCAGCTTTTGCTCACCTAGAAAATCTGCCTACATTGCATGCTAGTAAATTAAGTGCAGGAGAATTACTAGAATATAGTGACGATAGGTGCTTTAATCAGTTATTATACCACATGCACAAATTTGTTTCTACTGCATGATAAATTCAGGGTTCATGCAAAATTTTGATCCAAAATTCAAGACTTTTCCCAGACTTTTTCCAAAACAATAGTTTATTTTTCCAGACTCAAGGCTATCAAATAGGTGAACAATAGAGACCTTAAAACAAATGCAGGAACAAAACTTTTTCCATGACGAGCAGGCGAGATTGAAAAAGATTTGACCAACATGAAAAAAAATTCACTTCTGACGCGCTTGTTGTACAGGTATATATTTTTATATGGTATTATTGCTACAGTTACAAATAAATGCTTTATTTAATTTTCAATTATTACAGATATTCGTTTTGGCACAAACCTTTCTACGGAGGACTGTGTCCACAATCTGGACCTATTTCGCTCTTTGTGCAGTCAGTTAATCTGCACTTCTGTCCTAGCCCTAAAAATTGAAGATTTGTTGTATGGATCGCAAGCCATGAAGCCGAACATCACTGCTCTATTAGCTGAGTTATTTAACGTATGTGAATTTGAATGGAAGTCACCTGAAATTGGTACCGAGAAGAAGCTGATTTCTAAATCAGATGTTGATCAGCAATGTCTTGCTGCTAATAAAGAAAATTTCACTGATAACAGAAGTTTGAGCAATCCTCTTTTACTCTCCGAAAAGGATACAAATATTGGACACAGAAGCCCAAGAGAAAATTTCAAGGTAAAAAATGGACAAATTTCATCCATGCCTGGACAGTTAAATAGCTCTTCTTCAGAGCGCATCCAACAGGTTAAAAGTGATATTTGGAAATCACAAAGTGATTCACAAGTGAACTCAAACAGTCGACTATCATTCAAGTCTCCATTTCAACTGGATTTTACTGTAGATGATGATCTGCAGCAGCCTCCATTAAATGAACCTTTTACAAAACAAGATGAACATGAAAAAGATAAAGAAAATCCATTTAATGGAATATTCCAGAGACCTGTTCTTGTTAGGGACCGAAAACTTAGTCTTCCTAATACATTTAGTGTCGGGGGAAGCCCACGTGTCACGCCCAGACAAGAACACTCTCTTCTTGCACGGCGCAACAAGCAAAAGCAAAGAACGCTTGATCTTGAGGAGTGGGATATGCAGCAAGAGGAAGTAGAAGGTAAAATCAATTAATAACTATAAATCATCTATAATAATAATAATATTACTATTATGAAATTAGTTTTTGTACTCACAAAGTAACTTTTCCATAACTTGGGAATGGACTATGAAGTTCATGTAGCTAGCTAAGAGCTGCTCAATCCACAAGGCTTAACCTGCAATTTAGTAATTTATGAACACCTTTTCAGTCCAATTTAAAAACTGGCGTAAACAAAGTTTCATGTCAAGAATGAGGGCAAGTGGTTTGTCACAGGTTCCAAATGCCAAGAAACAGATGAAAGCCTGAGGCCATGTTTCAAGGTGTTTGGAAGCTGTGATGAAACACGAAGCCCAAGTTTTTGACATGACTTCTCAGATGAAACAATAGAAGGAAATTATGCAGTGACATTTTTTCTCTGGTATTACTTTGTTTCCATGGGTTGTGTTAATAAAAATTAATAATGACATTTCATTAAAATGCAAGTATTTGATCTCTGATGAAAACCTGGTGAGTGCTTTATCTGGTGTTTCATTGGGTATCAAGATTCACCCACCTGAGCCAAAAGATTGTTATTTATTGACTTTGAGAATGCAGTGTTCAGTTGTATCAAGAAATGCCAATGTATTTTTGGTAGTAATCCAAGCCTGATCGATAATAGAGGGTGATATTGATGATTAAGTGAATGTTCTCACGGAATGTTTTTATGTTTGATATTTTAAAGTGGTAAATAAAAGGTTTAGCCTGGAGCAAAATAATCAATTTCCTTTCCATCATCTTCAATTAAATTGATTATTTTGAATTGGAGCTGAAGAAAGCTTTGATGTAACATGGTTTAAATGGTATTTTATCAAAAATCAAGTCTTGCTGCCATAACTTCGCTTAATTTTGTAACTTTGTTAGTTAAACTAACATTTAAACTGTGAGTAGCAAAACGCAATCATTATATAATATTGGATTTCAAAGAAGAGATCTTTTTGAGTGAAACCCTAAAAAACAAAGGTCTTAATCTTAATTTTTTTTTGCACAATATGAACAGTAATGTGTTTTAAACTTTAAAAATCTTAAAAAAAAAATGCAGAAATGAGGTTCTTCCTTGGAGCCTACAAAAAGCAGCATTTTAATAGTAATTTTCCATGTCATTTTATAGAATACATAAATTTTAGTATTTTCTCTTAAAGTGGAAGTGATACTCACAAGAGTAATGTTATATTATTTTAAACTTCTCCAACCCATGGGATTCTCTTGAATTCTCCTGTGAAACTTAATGATTTGTTTTTTTTTAAGACCTGAATTTTATAAATTTACAAGAATAAATTTTTGTGATAGTTATAAAATTCAGTCTTTAAAATGTTACAGTATTATCCTTTTGTTTATTTTGAATATCCCTGGAAGGTTGTATCAGGCACCTCAAGTAGTCATGTGAATTTTAAATTCTTTATTATAAATATTTCTATAACAACTGAAAAAGTATAAACATGTTAAAAATCCAACTTCACAGATAAAAGCATTCTTCAGAGATATCTACAAGGTATGTTGTGGAATATTATAAGTATTATATGAACCACTTAAAAATAATATATTTTCTATTTTTCTTTAAAACTAATCAGTGTAACAAAATTATAAAATCAGTCGCAGCAACTGGGATTTACTCAAGTTTTATTCTTTTCGTTGTTTCCCACCTTGATGCCTTGAGGAAGTACTTTGAGTTATTGCCAAAATGTCAGACAGTGACAAGTGACCTTAGGCCAGACCTCTTCAATCCATTCATGATTGTCATCTTAAGATAAAATGCAGTGACTTCTCTCTAAGATCAGCAATACTGGGACCAGCACTGGCTGTTGCTTTCCCTTAGAGGTGTCTGCCAAAATGACTAAATAACAGCAAATACCAACCTTGTGCAGGTGCAAACATGTGTTTAGACCACGAGCAGCTGTCATTACTTAGAGCCGCACGCGGCAAGTGAAAAAGTATTAAGATGGAATCCATCAGGAAATTGAGTACAGTGAAACCCTACCTTACGGCCACCTCGTTATTACCGCCACTTTTTTTGGCCGCCTGGCAAAAACCGCCATACATTTTCTTGTAAAAAAACCCTCGTTGATACGGCCACCCTGTTAACAGGGCCAAATGTTTTTGGCCCATTGGTGACCATATTGATGGGGTTCCACTGTAATTTCAGTTTTCAGCGGACAATAAAATGTCAAATTTCACAAGAACGGTGAAAACGCAGGTCAAATTCTGAGAATTTCATGTCTGAGACATTTGTTTTCTCGGGCTCTCATGAGAAATTTTCTGCCGTGTTATTACAGATAACTGTTTACATCTATAGCTCTTGAAAACTGTAAAAAAGAATGTGATATTGTTTAAATTTAATCTGGTACAAGGTTTTTGTCCACTGGAAATTAAAATTACTCAACTCCCTGATGGCTTCCGTCCTAATTATGCAAATTAGTAGTCATCGCTCAGACTTCTGCACTCATTCCTCTCAGATTCACCGTTTGACCCCCATGGGTGCTTTTGGTCTACCGTGACTCAAAAGAAAAATACAGCACTGCTTGCAGTCTAACATGTATTATACCCAATAAATAAGTTTCTAAGCATTACTTTATACCAGAAAAGTAATAAGATAAATGACGAAGCTTTATAGTGTATATAAAAATAAAGCAATTTGGGATGTTGCTAATTTTGTTTACTGAAATATTGTACTTACTGACACCATTTTGGTAATGCAGGGTCACTTCTGAAAATTAGTGTCTGCTGTAACAGACTCAAGGCTTTGTCCTTGCCTAATATATTATTGTGTCTTTCAATCCAGAGCTGCATCTCAATGATCTCCAGAGGTCCCAGTCGCTAAGTGGCCTTGATAAAGCTGCTCCAGTAGAACCAAGGCAGTCATTTCATGCCTGGCGAGAGGAGACTGGAGCGAGTTTATCAGACACCAATCTGTCGTCCAGTAGGAATCAAAGAATATCACTTGACTTTAGGTGGGTCTTTTAAAAGTTGTCAAGCTTGTAAGTCATGTTCATTTCACAAGCGTGTTTTAAATTTAGGATATTGTGTACCCTCCTCCCTCAAAAAACATAACTGATTAACTTACCAGAAATATGAATCACATCTGCAGGATGCAAGAGAACTTCTGTCTTGTAGCCTGTGGCGTCTGTAAAATAGCCAATCAGTCAAGTATGTTACCATCGCAACTTGCTTGATTGGCCAGCCATAAAAGATAAATAAATTACCAGTATTAGATAAATTTGGTGCTGTTTAGCTCCTTACAATTTAAGGCCATTTTTTTGTGTTGCCTTGATTTAGAAAAAGTGCTACATCTGTACTTACAGTCTGTAAGGAAGACAGTGCTTCACAACTTTTTTTTTTTATCAAATAAGCACTGTTCTGAAGTAAACGCATCACCAAAAATTCCAAATATTAGCTTCCCACTGACTAAACTTGTGGCATGTCTATTTCTAGGGGCACTAAGTTTTCTCTTAACTTCCAAAGTTCTTTAGATGAAGAACATGGCATAATTCACCAGGAATTCGTGGGTTCTTAAATGATGATACCGAGTAACTTACATTATGTTGTGTCTTTATTCTGTTTCTGTCTCATCAGACCAAACCTAACAACCAATGTCACTCAGAAGGGTAGAGAGGGAAGTGTTCCCCAGAAGGGTGCTGAAGGGATCCATGCAGCAATAAAGTCATCAGGAATAGCCACTAAACGGGAAGAGCATACGTCACGGGACAGTCTGTCTTCAGTTGATAGTCTTAATACCAGATTTACTGGGGATAAACCCTGGGAATCTCTGGCAGCAGTGGGTAAGGGATCATTTGTCGTACTGAGATGATATAAGTACAGGTTGAGTTAACATAGGTATAGGTTGTCCATGGTTGAAATAAGACTTAGTGGAATAACGTTGCTCTTTAAGTATCGAAATAGACTTAGCGGGAATGTTTGCTCAATGGGGATATTGTTAATGGGGTAAGGAGAGAGTAGTCAGCAAACAAAGTTGTTTAAAACCAATGACCATGGTTTTAACGTAGAAGAACGTTTACCCCACCCGCCCCGTCGTTACACCAGAAAACGGTTGTTGTAGACCCAACTTTTTCTTTGCCTCAAAATGCGTCTCTCTTACAAAAAAGACTTCTTTAGCTTGATTTGTTGTTTTTTTTTGCCCCACCAATAGACATGTGGCGTTTAAATTAATTTTTCATGTATCAGTGCGTTAAGTAAAATAAAATTTGAAAGAAATAGTTCTCTAGAAGGGCAAAATGGCCAAATAATCAGCGTCTCGGAGTCGTCCATTAGACCCTTCCACAGTTTTTTCTTCTGCTTTTGACACGGAGCAGTCAGCGAAAATCCGTTGACACCGCTATAAAGAACCCCTTAAAATAATTGACGTTGCCAAGTTTGCGAGTGATTTATTGAAAACTAACGAAGATAAAGCTTCGCAAAGTCGCAAAATTTTACAGACGTTTCTTTGGTGGGGAGCAAGTTCGCGCCCCGACCATACAAAAGTCTAAAAAATTTCGCGACGTTGCGAAACTATTAATATCTTCCGTCGCTTCAGATGTATTCAGTTTACTGAATTTAAGGCGCTCTTTCTAGCAGTGTCAACAGATAGCCGCTATTTGGCCCTTAACAATACTTCAAACAACCGTGAAAGGGTCTCTCCAGAGCTTTCAATTCAACCCCCTCCCAAGCTAACCACTAGCTGGAGTTTTTCTCTTGGTCGTCGCGAGTATCTCTTCAGCTGTGCTTGTTTATAGCCAATATTGATTTCCCTTTTGCTTGTTAGGGTTTTATACCTTGTTGTTTTTCATTTAGATTAATTGATAAGAGTGTCCGTAAACTAGCAACTATAAACAAGGCATTAACATGTACATTAACGTTAACCTGATGCTCTGAAATGGAAGATTCAAAACAATCAATCCTAGGTAGAGAGGTCTATTTCATACATGTTTTCTTGCCTTGAAATAGCGCTTGTGTCGTAGACTTTTCCTGTGACGATGTTCTAGTTTTTCTCGCCAAAAGTTTGTGATGCGATGCTCGTGTTCCTGACACTTGTAAATACCGTAACATGTTTTATTTACAGGTGTAAGAGACAGCTACATGAGCGATATTTCAGCCAAGGAGCTGAGCCAGTTCGAGGAGATCGAGGCCAAAATCCTGGCTGGAAAAAGTGTAGAGACTCCCCGCACCTTTGCAAAATCGAAAGGCAATTTTCCAAAAGCGCCGTTACCTCAAGAAGATGAAGACGACCTGAATACCAGCGTGAGCAGCGAGGACATGAACATGTTTCGGCTTGAGGTTTTGCAGCGTCTTACAGAAGATAAATTACGACAAATTCCCGATGGCGCTGAAATGGAAGACGGCGATGATCCTATACTCCTCGCCCGCAATAACGCGGTCAGCGTTTCCAGCAATCCACCAGATCAACGCGCCCATCTCGAAGTGCCAGACGCGCCTGCGGACGATCCCAGTGATCAGCTGTCTCCTATAGCTGAGACAACAGAGCCTCTAGTTTCCAATCCAAACTCGGTGACCTCTGCTAATTCCACTGCGCCTAGCAGTCCTTGTTCGCCTTTGGACGTTGCTCCTTTTATGCCGGCCTTCTTTACTACTTCACCCGCAAGTACTCTTGACAGAAAAAGTAAAAGATTCAGTATAAAAAGCAGGGAAGACATGGAGAAGACTCTTGTAGGGGAGGAGGAAGATGAATTCCAAGCTGATCCAGAAATGAGCGCGACTCCAAGAATTCAAGGAAAGTCAGGAGAAAAGGCCGGTCTTTTTCCTTCTCATAGTAAATCATATGAGCAACTTGTACGCGGTAGCTATACTGTTGGTCAAGTGTCTGTAGAGTCTGCCAAAGCCGCTGGTATTCCTGTGATCGGAGAGGGTAGGCAAATGTCAGAAATTGGTGGGTCCTTCGAAGTAGCTAGCGGCTCTGTTGCTGAAAGGACTAACTCTTCAACCAGTGCTTCGAGCGATTTGTTTCAAAGTGGGAACTTTATCCAGACTGAAGCGGATTCAAGTCAAGATCTATCAGGCTTAAGACCACTTATTTTGTCTTCCGGTGGCGTTGAAACGACTGACGCTGCAACGGAGGCTGTTGATGGGCGACGGGACTCGCTCGAGAGCTCGCCCGCGCCTTCACCCTCTTTAAACCTTGGGAAACGGGACGGTGCCCACCAAGAAGCGGCTTTGCTAGCGCGTGACATGGCATCTCAGGACAGCCCGAATGATGTGGTTATTTTTGAGCGCTCTCTTTCAAATCCTCCTGAAGAAAATTCAAACTCTAAGACAGGCCAAACTGAGCAGCATAATACTGAAACTGTAACACGATCGAGTAATTTTGAATCGCCCGTCTTTGATTTTAACCAAGATACAGTTGAGAATTATAAAATTAATCTTTCTGGAGACTTCCGAACTTATAAGGTAGGTGCACAGAGCGGACTGGCCGGTAGAGAGGTATTTAAAGCTAACAGCCCTGCAACTTCGTATGATGAGGATACTGCTGATCAAAGATTACAGGACATACGGCAGGCGGCTCACTGTGGTACTTACAGTAAAAAATCTCATAAGGATGAACAAAAGCAGTACACTGACGGTCCAGATCAGGCAAGCGACTCTTCTGATGGAAGGCCGCACTATCGCATCGTTCAGGAAACCCATGGACAAGGCGTTAGAGATCTTAGACATTCGGATGGACTTTCGACGTTTAGAAAAGACTCAGCGCCGCAAGTAACGAGGGAAGAGATTGAAGCCAACGATCCTGCCCTGGATCTGCGGCTGTCTGACGGATTTACAACTTTCAGAAAAGGGACAAGTGATGCTCTTTCGGGCAGTCTGACGGCGCAGTCTTCAACAGGTTCCACGTATGATCGAAGAAGCATTGAAGCTGACAGGTTTTCCACGTTTTCAAGGAAACAAAAGGATAAACAGGGTCATGATAAGGAGAGTGTTGAGGGTTTACACGACGCTAACGCTTCAGAGCGCTCTGATATCCAGCAAGCACCAGTATCTGCGACACCTCACTCCAACAAGGAAGGTGAGGGTGATGAGAGGCAGGCTTTCCCAAGAGGGGTGGAGGAGGTGCAGACACGTTCATCTGGCTCATCTTACATTACCCGCTCGAGAACATTTCGGAAAACGCCCGATGGGAATATCGTTGATGATCATGTTACAAATGCAAATACTTCTTCAGGACACGGCAGGAACACATCTTTATCCAGCAGCGGCGGAAAACTTTCTGGTCAGCAGACTGTAGTCACAAACATCCGAGTCAGTCCAGAGGGAGCAGGAAGTGATAATCCGCACAGAATTAGCTGGACAGACGAGCCGGAGGCTGGGGCGAGGCTAATGAGGCAATTAAATGCGAGTGTTGATAAAAAGGTAAGAGAGGAAAAACTACCCTAGCCTTCGTGTCATGTGTTTGAAAAGGAAGGAAAAAGGGGGTTTTGGGCGCGAGAGAAACGCGAGGGGCGGTAAGCAGGGAGAGAGGGAAACGGCGTTTCTTTCCCTTCCTCCTCGCGCGCCCCTCGCGTTTCTCTCGCGCCTAAAACTCCCTTTCCCCTTTCCTTTAAAACTGCCCTTATGACTTTGACAGACAGCTCACCACCTTTAGAAATACTGAGTATGCGACTTAGTCAATTAGACTAGCCACTGAAAACAGCCGATATTTCGCGTCGCGCTACCTTTGGTTTCTCCGCGAAATGACGTCTGAGGAACGACTGCAGAAATAGGCCCTTTGCAGCTACCATTCACGCGGTATAACACCGCCATGCTGGAGAGCAGAAGTCGAACTGGGACATTCCAAACAAAGGAAACTTTTCCTTAAAATTATGTATGTCTAGTTTGTTTGTCTTGTCCCGGTGCGACTTTTTTGCTCTTCAGCACGGGAAGTGAATGGCTAGCTGCAAAGGGCCTATTTTTTACTGATGAGTTGTCACTACACAGATCTGGATAGTGCTTCTGATTGGTTGAAGCAAATTCCCTCATGCCACGACCTGAACTGCGTAGTGACACGTCATCAAATGGAATTTCTGCAGTTGTTCCTCAGACGTCATTTTTGGGGGAAACCGGTGGTGGCGTCCCGAAATGTTTAGAAATTTTACTGAAAAAACAGTTGCCCACTGCTGGTGTTCGACTACAAAGTGATTACCACCATTGAAAGCGCAAGTTAAAAGAAACTGTAACCCCTTATGAAAATCACTGATTTTTTTTTTTATTAAACTCAGGCTGAATTGTTCCAAAAAAAAAAAATAGACCAAATCCAGGCTTGGTTACCATAGCAACTAATATGTTCCATTTACCGTTGGAGGAGCTATGTACGTCACGAGGATATTTCCGTTTTAGGTCAATTCTCTGTCTAGGTCATTACCTAATTCCTTTATACATACACAAAATGCTTCTGTAGAGTTATGGAGAAGAAATCAAACAAATTCCATCAGGGAGCATTAACCATAGTAATTTTCTTGGTGATTTTTACAGGCAGAGCGAAAAAGTTGGACCAACTTTGCCAAGTTTCAATTCACGACCATCCCTGCCATCCGTCGCGACAAACGACATTAAACAGTTTCGGTGCCGAGATATAATCGTAAATAACAAAACTGGAACATAATCTTAAAAAAAAAGATAGTAAACAGGGTAACTTAGCCCATTTAACCTTGGATTAGAGCTTATCGAGCCGAGCACAACTCGTGGATTAATTTTGTTGTGTGATTGTGGCATAAACTTCGCTCGAAACTAACTACATACAGTGGCCCAGGCCTCCTGTCAATTTACTGACCAGCTGTCTCTTCGAATAGACTGCACACGAGATTAACAGCCCAACAAGCAGTCCCAGAAGGCGTAGCAGCCCAAGACAGACAGGACGTGGAAGCCCTGGGGCGAGGATCAGTTGGCTTACTGCAGCAAAGAGTGGGGTAGGAGGACAAGTTATGCTCAATGAAAAAGGTAAGAAATGCTGGGAGGGGATGGTAAGAACTTGGCTGGTACTGGACAAGAGAGAACTGAATAGGTGAAAACTTCCAAAACTTACGGAAATAAGAACTTTCCTTGCTGTAAACCGCATACTATTTATGGTGAGTCCAAAGTGATCTCCTAGGCTCTATCTGCACTCTATCTGACATCATCTTACACAAAAACTTATTACAAGAGTGTGGCCCGCGAGCGGTTAAGAACATTTCAAAACCAAACAATGCAAAACAATTCATTGCTTTTGTTTGTGCAGTTTGCCTGCAACATAATTTAGTTCAGTCGCAAACTATCTTGGATAGCTGCTCTTTATATTGCTTTGCAAGTAAGATTCAGAGAACAATAACGACAGGCTGGAACCAGTGTGGAAGGCTCACCGAAGAGATAAGATTCTTATATCCATATCTCGTGATAATTAGTAACCATAAACTCAATAGCGGATCTGTAAGGCAAATTGTAGGCAGATTTCATCCTTTAGAAAAGAAATTGTTCAATTCAGGTTGCCATTTCACTAATATATGCTTCTAATCAGTCAGTTATTTAGAACATTCTTCACAATTTATTAAGTTCCTTATCTAGCTGGAAAAGAACCTCATCCTAAATATGATTTGATTTTGCGGGCAAAGTCGTAGAGATTGGTTGACTTACAACTCACCTTTTGGGTTCTCGTGACGAACAAAGCTTGTTGCAGTTTTGAAAATCATTATGGCAAGATTCTTGTTGTCTGGATTATATTGATGTTTTTATTTCAAGTTGGCTTAGTTTCATGTATTCAAAAATTGTGTGCTTTCCAAACGAAAGGTTGTAATTTTTTTTTTACGTTAAAAGTGACTCAATGATAATGTTTACTTTTTTCGCGTATCTCCTGAGGTGAAAAACAAACCTTGTGAAGAAGACTATTTCTAGAGATGTGTCGACCATGTTGCAGGAAATATTTGACCAGCGCCATAAATGTCAAGTATGGCTATAATTATATATTTTGTATCTAAATTACAGAAAAGTTGTTTTTCTTGCAGAAGACAGCTGGTGTATATCCGCCGGTGGAAGCGATCTGCTTGCTTTAATCTCTCTTTTCCGTTTGATGAAGTAATTCCGAGGTGCGGCCGAAGCAATTTGTTTTACTTGACAAACACTACACCCTTTTACATCCTTAACTTAAGCTGATTTGGTTCGTTATCTCAAATTCAGGAAATTGGTATTGTAACAAACGTTCTCAAATTCATTCATTGTAGACTGATCAATACTGCTTTACTGCTTTCTTATCCGTTTATCGGCAATTACTACTGTTTGACTTGTTCAGAAGAGTGAGAAATATTCTTGTAAAGGTCCGTTTGCGTGGTTTTACTGCGATTGTGAGAAGCCTTCGATCTCGCGTTAGTGTCGAATAACGTGACTGTGTTTTCGCGTGTTTTTTTGACACTCACTTTAAACACGCATGAGTGATTCGCAGCTGACAAAGCCGTGCCGCCGGTGATGAAGACGCTTTCAAGTCATCTTGCTTGGACGCAGAGAAATCCCTTTGACCTGCAGAAGAAAGGTACGTTTACCTACATTCTTAACGTTAATAATGAATAATGTATGCGAATAGAATGATTGTTGATGTGCTTGTACTTCGCGCGCACAGCTCTAGTCTGTAATTTGCATGTTGAAAACTGAATATATTATCTTTGATAATCGTGGCAATGGATATGTTTTTGCGCGTTTTTTAATCGGTTTTTGCGTTGTTACACTGGTTTAAACTCAGCTGATCTCTTAGATCTTTTACAAATAACTCAGCGTGTGCGATCCAGCCCGACAGGAGATAGTGAAAGAGGGAAATTCGCGAACAGCCGATATTTAAATAGTCAACGTGTACGCCGAGGATTTTATCGAACTGCTACATCACCGCGTTCTATTCTGTAAGCGAAGCATCGCTTGTTATGATGTCACTACCCAGGAATGAAATTCGAAGGACTTTGATGTTGGATTGAATGAAACGTCATAAAGCCAAAATAACCTTTTGCCTTGTAAACGACGACTCGTATGTGAACGAAATGGTAGAATACTGTTGGATATAGCTTACAGACGCGGTGTTATGGCGAGCGATCTACATTCGTTTTAACCACGTTTGGCTCTAAGCATCTGTTTGACATTTTTGTGCTCTGACTCTAACGGGAAATCCTCCCTGAAATTCACGAAAATCAAGTCGAAAGAACTGAAAATAGCCACGCCGATCATTAAATTTCCCAAGGAGTTTGTCGTACGACACCGTCACCGGAAGTGGACGTGTTTATGTCCACTCATGATGGTTTGTTGAGTGTATCATATTGCTGGGCCTTTTAAATGTCTGTTGGAAGAGAATTCAAGGTATTCCACTGTAATTCATTTAAACAAAGTATAGCTAACAATTTACTGTCTGAGAATTCAAGCTGATTCATAACCATGCATGAATTTAAGTATTCACCAATATTTAAATCTAATAGTACCCCAGGATATGACTTGCTTATAACCTTCACATGAATGGTCACACTACGATTTCTTTTCAGAGAGGAAAAAAATGCTCGTAAGGGACGCAGTGTTTTATCCATAGACCCGAAAGTTAGCCTTGCAACACAACGAGATTCCAGTATAATTGTAGAAGTGTTAGCTCTTGCCAAATAAAAGACTTTAAAAACATTTGCATGAGGCGGGTATCGGAGGAGAACCTAGTTTAATATATTCCCTAGAAGCTGCAGAGTAGATTATTTTCGTATACGATCTGTTTTCGAAAAACCTTGTTTGTTCGTTGTTTTACTTAACATAATCATGTAATAGTTGTTCTAAATAGTTTATGTTTGAAATGCGCGAAAAAATTTTAAAATGCTTGTCTGAGAAAGTTCGATATTTTATTGGATTCAATATACAATATTTACAATGATCATTTTCCAATTATTTTTTATCTAGCAAAGCATATATTGAGCTAAAGCATAATGAATATTGCTCTCACGCACTGGTCTTGAGAAGTGATTTTGTTTTTTGTCTAAATGTCGCCTTTTAGTCGCTGTTTACAGGAGAAAGTTTTATGTCCTGTTTAATTTCTACAAAATTGAGTTCAGTCGTGTTTGCATTTTGTACATTTTTGACTCGTTAGGGGGTTGCTAGACAAATTTTCATGTAAGTACTGATTATATGATGAATTTCATTATCACGAGCAGATGCCTTTTGGCAAGTCAGTTCTGTATTTACCGAAGCACCGTGGAAGCCAGGATTCTTTTTATCGTTGTATTTTTCATAGAGCCACCATTCCATGTTTATTTTGTATCCTGTTACTTCATTTGTGTTTTTCATTTTGCATCACAAACATGTTCATTGTGATTATATTGCTATCATGTTCTTGAAACATTTTTTGGTGAAACCACACACGAAGGAATTATTTTTTCATCATTAGCGCAAGACGGATCAGCCATTTACCTTAGCCACAAATCCTTAGAGGTCTTTGAGCTACTCTTTGGCATTCTGTTTGACAATCTATCGCGGGTTTTTGAATGGACAGACGTCTGGAAAAAATTTTAAGAAATATATTTTTTATATAGCGCCAATAGTAGCGCATGCACCACAAAATGGCATACATGTACAAAGCCTCTACAGAACATAATATTTTGTTAATGAAAATGTAAGCAATTTTATATCCCGTTTTATATAGTCCATCATGTGTGCGCAATAACAGTGCTTCATCTAGGGGTTGGTAATATATTTGCCTAGCATGAGCTGAGTTTGCTCTGTTAGGTTCCGGCATGACAACACCCCCGGCATGTCTCGTATGCTGGCTCTCAGACTTGGCCACTGTAAATCGTGGCCTCTTCTGTTATCTTGGAACGGAAATAAAACACCAAGGGTGGCATTCTCAAAGTTAGTGGTTGTCAGTTCTTATTCCCGATGTTTGTCATATATACTGGCCTATCAAATAGCAAATCCAACTTTAACCTCAAGAGCCGGCCTAGCCTTCGTATAACTTAGCAGGCGCATGAAAGTAATATGGGCGCAAGAGAGGGAGACACGCGAGGGGTGATATAATCACTTATGATTGGAAGGCGTATTTATACGTCCACCACAAATTGCAAATTAATCTGCTCCCCCTCCCCCAACATCTCTCTTTTCCTGTCTTATGCAATGTGAAATTGATCGCTTCAAGTTCAGTGTTATCGCAGACCTTCGAATGCTTAAATTTGTTGCCGTCGACTGTCATTGGGTCGTGTGTTTTGGCGATGTCACTTTTTTCACTAAACTATCTCCATTTGTTATGTATAGGCAGTATTTATTTTCGTCTGGTGTGCAGTTTATTGACTTTAATATTCATATTATTTTGCAGGTTGCATGCAGGACGACACACGGACGAAGCACTCAGCTGATGAATTTTTCACCCATGAGAAACCGCATTTTATGGCAGCGACGGCCTTTCGCTCAAAACCTCTGTTCCAAGACGAGACGTCTCCTTGGAAACAAAGCGCACCTGTCCCTCCTTCGTCGGAAAATAAAAAACAAACAGCTTTTGCCTCTAGGTTTTTGCTAAATGGGAAAATATCAAGTGCTTCAGCCTTCACCTCTCTTGAAAATGAACCTAAAACATTTGAGAATCCTTCTTCAATCTCTACCGCTTCTGAACGTGACACCCCTGCTGGTGGAAGTATTCGGGACCGGATAGCAGCGTTGTCGGCCGCGGCCGGTGTGTCACGCTTGGATTTAACACCAACCAAAGAATATGTCACGTCAGGTAGGGAACAGTCCAACCTGACCACTGGAAAGGGTGTAGCGTTTAACATTGACTTTCAAAAAGCCACTAAACCTCAACCACCTCCCCGTGTAACGTCAAGATTTCGTACTAAAGATCTGCAGAGAAAGTCAGCTTGTGAAACGCGAGCTATAAATGAGCGGGAACCTAAAATCCTAAATAGCAGCGACCTTGAATCCGTGGATTTCGGTCTAGGAAATAACAGGGAAGTCAAAGCCATAAATAGTGCAAAATTCGGAACGGTAAATAAGAAGGAGCAGGAAGCCGCAAATAATGGGGAATTAGTGGCGATTGATAAAGGAGAAACTGGAACTGTTGATAACGAACAGGGCGTTGTTAAGGACAGATTCGTGGCATTTGAGGTGGGCTTTGATGACGAACCTCAATCAAAACGGGCAAAGGGAGAACCAGGTGTATTGCATTCCCCGTTTATGGCCTTAAAGACGCGTTCAAATCGCAAGTACCAACAGAAATCGAGTGCAAAGATTCAGCTACAGCGATCGAACGTAGGCGAGGCTGGTTTGACTTGCTCAGATGTCAAGCTGGAAGAGGCAGTGACAAGGCACGGATTCGTGGACGTGAATTCTGACGAGAGAAAACGTGACACTTTTACGTTGGAACGCTTGCCACAGTCGACAGAGAACGAAGATGGTGAAGGTCTACCTATAACAACTATACTAAACGATCTAGCAAGTAAGGAAGAATTAAAGCAATGCCAACAGCAGTCACATGATGATTCCTCGGCGCTTGTAGACGAAACACCCCTAAAACGAAGTACATTTACTTTGGAGAGCGTGTCTCGAGAAATTGATAACGCGATCGAAACTTATTTTCCAAATGAACGTGTCAACTCAAACAAAACGGATTCACCTTCAGACGAGAGACAAGAATCAGCAGAAAAGCGATCGACGTACACTTTGGATTCGGTTTCGCTTTCTATACAAAGGGGAGCTGATGAAGGCTGGTTTCCATCAGAGGTTTTGTCTCAGCTGGCGAAAGAGGAGGAATGTCAGCCATCGAAAGTCGCAGCTAATAACGAATCTGTCGTAAAGCGCGGGACGTTTACTCTTGAACCTGTGTCGCAAACTCTTCAAGAAGGCCAGAACAAGGGTTTGTCTGTGAGCCAAGTATTATTACAGCTCGCGAATAAAAATGAGTTACAGTCATCGACCTTGTCAACTGACGAGGAAAACACTCCAAAGCGTGGCACCTTTACCTTAGACTCTGTGTCACAGACTTTGCAAGAGGCTGAAGAGAAAGGCTTGCCCACAGTGGAGGCTCTTCATTCGCTCGCATCTGAGAAGGAACGCCATTCATTTGCTGAGACAACTTCAGAAGTGACAAGTCAGCCAAATCCTCAGAATCGAGGAACTTACACTTTAGATACAGTTTCTCACGCTATTGAGGAGGCTGTAGAGAAGGGAATCCCAGTTTCTGTGACACTAAACCACTTAGCGAAGGAGGAAAAGCAGCAGCGGAATTCCCATGTTCATCATGGCAGTGATAACTCCACTGAGGATGGGACGTATGAACCAAAAAGATGTGATGCACACGCTTTGTCGTCCATCACCCGAGACGAGTTTGAAGCTACCTTTGAAGACGCCCTAGAACAACTTGAGGATTGCGTGACTTGCGACAGCGACGAAGAGTTTCCAACATCTCATAGGCGCGAACGGCCCCATGCGGTGAACTCAGGGAAACGAGGCACATACGACCTTGAGGACGTGTCTACTTCTTTTCAAGATGGTGAGAAAGATGGCGTTCCTGTGGTTAAGACGCTTGAGCATTTATCAAAAAATGACCTTTCCGAGGACGGAAGTGTGAAGATTCAGCTGTCTGAAGAAAGGCGAGGAACTTATACATTGGATGAAGTGTCATGTGCATTACAAACTGCTTCGGAACAAGGCATTCCTGTAGTGGAAACTTTGGAGAATTTGGCAAGAAATAAAGAGACAAGTAAGGAGTGTAAAGAGAAAGAAAGTGTTGACAAAAGGCGGACATACACTTTAGATGAAGTGTCAAAGTCAATTGAACACGCTAAGATTACTGGAGTACCTGTGATTGAAGTACTGGGGGCTTTGGCAAAGGACAAACCAAAGAGCCCGTTGCGACTTAAGATACCAGACCAAGGAGCAGACAACAGGGGTACTTACACCCTTGATGAAGTCAGCCACACTTTAGAACATGCTAAGCAGAGGGGACTCCCAGTTGTTGACGCGTTAGGACATTTGACTTCTTCTAAAGATTCCCCCGTTAGACAGACACCAGATGCTGTACATCGAAGACAAGAGAAACTAATCAACAGGAAGACCTACGCACTGGCCAGTCCTCTGGAGACCATCGGCGAGGGAACCAAGCTACGTCTATATGATGGAAGTCAAAAACGAATGATGTCGCCGATAAGTTTCCACTTCAAATCCCAAGAAGCTTTGACATCAAAACCACACAATAGTGAAAATATCGCTAGCGGCCTTGGTGTCGTTCAAAAGTTGGATTATTTAACATCAGCTTGCGAGCGTCTGCTTGAAGCGAATGCTAAAGAAATGGCAAGAGATCCTCAGCGAACAGAAAGCTCTCGGCAGAATACGTCGAATAACGATTCTGTGCTTGGGTCAAACGAACTTCGTCCTGAATCTTGCACCACTGAGTCCGAACGGAATACGTATTCTTTGGAAAGCGTCTCACTGACAATTGACGATGCAAAAGCGAAGGGAATTCCGGTTGTAGAGACGCTAAAAGACGTAAGTTCAGTTGGGAAATCAGAAGCGTCTCAAAGGACAAATCTCATGCGTCTTAACTCCAAATCTGATTCAGACCTTATAAACGACGGGACCGAAAAAGAGAGTGACAGGTACACACACTCGCTGGAGAATGTTTGTAGAACTCTGGAAGATGCCAAAATGGCAGGAATACCTGTGATACAAGCACTAGATGAACTTACAAATGAACTCGCGGAATTCTCGTTAGCGGCAATGAACGGAGATTTACCAATAACGCAATTAGGAAAGGATAATCGGAAACGGAAACGCTACTCTGAAACAGCCATAAAGGGGCAGTTCTCTTTCACCACCCCCGACGGGTCTCCTTATCCTCCATCCATACGAAAGGCTTATTCACTAAGCGACGTTGCGTTCGCCGTGCAGGAGGCATTCCAGTCTGGTACTTCAGTAGAGGATTTCTTAGACGACATAAGCTTTGAAAAACCTGCCGAACCAGCTGCGTCCTTCAAGGACGTCAGACCTCGGTCTGTCGATTCTGGATTTGTGTCTTCGTTCTCTGATAATGATATTTCTTCTCAGAGTTTTGAGTCTTCGCGTGTTCGAGCCAATACATACATTCTTGACAGTTCAAATGAAGATTTGAATTTAGCAAAAGTTGTTGCTCCAGTTAAAGACCTTGACAACGCCATAGAGCTTTCGCACGTCAGCGAAGACTCCAACCGAAGAACGTTTACGCTTGATCACATGGACGAGATATCACGTGATATACCGGTGATCGAAGCTCTTGAGAAGTTGTCAAACAGTATTGTTTTGAAATCAGATGATACGAAAGAGTTTGAACTAAGCGAACATAATCAAAACACTTCCATTCCTATTAAATCGAGTATTGGAAGAAGGAAGTCGCCACCAAAACCAAAACGACAGTTTTTGAAGAAACCAAACCCTTTGCAGTCAAACCCTGATTCATTTGTAATAGAGTTCTTTGATTCTACTCGTCCCCAGCAAACATTTTCGAAATTCCAGATTAACGATGACAAGGTTGAAAAGGTTTCTGGTGTTTTGGAACCTAAAAAAGACGTTAGGGATACAAAAAACGCCACCTCTTCATCCAATTGCAACAAGTTGGAAAGTACTGATAGAAATCGCCAAGTTTCCGGATACAAATGTACACTTGATACTGACTTGGTACCCACAAGGGATGCTGAAATAGTGGGGCTAGAAACAAAGGAGCCTTTGGCAGTGTCAAGCAGCGCGCCTACTCGTGGACGGGCCACGTGGCGCCCAAGCGGCAGTGTCTTAGACCAAATTGCGAGTCTCATGGATGTTGCCGATGACTGTGGAATATCTCCTACTGATGTTCTTAATCAAATAACCGATTCTCGTTCGGAGGCAAAAGGTTTGTTGGTATAATGATTACCCGCGAGGATTTATTATGGCTGATCATTTTCTCCTCTCTATTCACGCCGAAGTTCTTGAGATAAAATTCACTGACTAGAAATTGCCCCCCCCAGCCCCCCCCCCCCGCGCCAAAAAAAAAGCAAAAAAAGCGAATTCATCAAATCCTAAAAACGAAATCAAATAGGGAATGAAGAAGTACAGATTCACATTAGGCGTTCATTTGTAGTCATTAGTACTTTATTTAGTTAGGACAAGCAAATTTACATTCAGTGGGAAAAAAACGATTTCCGTGAAACAGCTCGCCTTAGGTAATGAAGAAGGTAAGATTAGGCCATGCTGTATAGTGGTGTATTTTTGAAGAGGCCAAAAATAGGTCTGGTAGAACTGTGTTGATCACCCTTTGTGAATGTACGTGTTGTGGCTCAATTCTATCCTTGCTGCAATGTTAAAATTCCTTTGTTTTTGGTTATGGTAATGATGACAAGAAGTATAAACAAAGGGAATCACAACATACCTAAATTTCTCTTTTCTGCAGTCACGGTGTTGTTTTTCCATAGTCCAGTACCAGCTGTTTTGTTAGGTAACTGTTTGGGTAAACAATTTTAATTGACATTAGATTGCGTGACGTTCATGGGTTTGTAACGACGTGCGATTAACAAAGGCTTGTGTTTAAGGTGAAATTGAGGAATTGGAGCCGGCCGATGCCGAAGATGATCAAGCTGTGACGTCACAACTGGCTTACCTGCGCATGCAGCTTGACGAAAAACGGCGCCATATCGAGGCTGAGAAACATCGTGCCCAAGCTGAGTGGGAGGATCAGCGTCGGAGACTGGGACAAACTGCGTTTTGGTATGTAATCGGCAAAGCTCAAGGAGGTCAGGCTGTTGGAGAGGGACCTGGGTTTGAGGTTAGTTATGCGATGTCTTAAAAACAGTTTTGAACACTGCAAAATTAGCTTTTGTAAATTCATCTTTTGTCCTTAGCTGAACAAAATTAATTTGACAAAGGTTATGTTATGAAAGAACAAGGGTAAACTGTTTATTTTCCTTCAGTTACAAAGTGTGTAATGGAAGTGTTCAACAGCGTTTGGTAAATTTTATAGATACACTGCATTTTTGATGTTGTAATTATTGTAGGCGCTGACATCCGACAAGGCAACGGTTATGAAGTCTCAATCCCAGGACCAGCCGAGGAAGCCTGTGGCCGAATTTCCAGATCAATCGTCCCCTCCTATTGCTTGGTCATCCCCTTCTAACTCTCCCCTCCCCGCTCCACAACACGGTTCTCAAGGTCAGCAGTTTGAGACGCGAGAGTTCCGACTATCGGATTATCCTCCTCGTAATGATTCAGGAACCAACCCTGACATCAGGCGTCCGTCTTCCCAGCCAGCGGTCGAAGCAAGCTCCAAGGGCAGCTCGGTACCGACGCGCCCGTCATCACAGCCAGCAGCTACTCGCCAAACTGCACCCGCACGGAAGTGTTGGAATGTAGACGTGAGCCACGTGACTACCCCATCCCCGTTGGTCCGACCTGAAACAGCGGCTGTAAATATGGAGCTTGAGCAAGAAACTGTTTCTCCTGAAGAGGGTACTGGAGAAATAGAGGTGGACCATCACACTCCGTACAAGAAAGGACTGGCCATGTTTATAGGTGATGATACAAGCCCCGGAAGTCAGGTAAGTTGCTAGAATGTAACAGCTACGAATTTCCCTTTAGGATAATTTAATTTAAGGTAAATCTGATTTACCTTTCTATTTGCTTAAGCGGTTTGTCTTAACCGGAATCAAATCAATCTCACCTCTTATGCATAAACTCGTGTGTTAAAATATTATGTTTGCATATAATTTATGCAGTGCTTGACTCCAGAACAAGAAAGAAAACGAGACAAGTTCTTGCGAATGAGACAGAAGAAACAAGAGGAAGACAGGACAAGGAAGGAAGCGGAGCTTGAAAAAAAGAGAAAAAGAGAAGAAAAACAACGCGAAAAAGAGATGCTACAAAGAGTGGAAGAAGAAAGACGTCGTAAAGAAGAATTGGAACGACAAAGAGTCGAACAGGAACTGAGAATCAGAGAAACACAAGCCCCGCGAGTCCCAGACTCCTTCGCCACTTACCGCCGCCCGGGGCCTCAGGAACAGCGCTATGATGCAAATGATGACGCAAGCAGCTATTTCGTACAGGGTCCCACGCAGCCTTCTGGATTTGCGGAGTTTAGTGGTATGTGCGGTCTGCTGTTTTGATTTCCGTATCATCTATTGCGACTTAAACGAACATTTGCTGTTAGGGTGTTGGATGTTTCCGAGTTATGAGCTTAGTTGATATGGCTAAGCCCCGACAAGTCTTTCAGAGTTTGGCGCTTAGAGCATCCAAAATAGTTGTTAAAAGTTATAAGTTGGAGTTCTGACTTCTGTTGGGAGCACTCAGAATTTTATTTTTTCGATTGGCCGCGCCAATTATGTTTGAAGTCAAGCTGTAAAGCCGAGAAAGCAGGCAAAAAATGTGAGCGAAGCCGAGGAGAACCAAGTGCAAAGCGTCGGGACCACGAGGGATTTTAAGAAATACTATACTGTGATTACTTTCTTGGTATTCATTACTATCTCGCTCCCCGAACCAATCATCTAAAACCAAACGCCTCTCGTGCTTGATTCCCCGCGCTTTGCCGCGCCGGCTACATTTATTTTCTTGGTTCTGCTTGGTTCTTTTGACAGTCTGCCTGTTATGATTTTTCAGAGAAATTTCTTTGGTTTCAGTTTTACGACAGTCGATTGAACACTACTCTAAACTGTCAGTGTTTCTGTTATTAGGTCCTCAGTGTTACGTTAAACCAAGTGGGAAGTCGAACAGGAAGATCATCGTGAACGCCATATCATACGTGTGTTTGTCAGGTACAGTGAACCAGGATCAAAAAGAAAAGTGCCTACAGGTTTGTTAAAATGAATAATATCAAATATTTCCAAATACGATGGCGGGAAAACATTACTTACACGGATGTGCTGGCTTCTTTTTTTCTCTTTACTGCTTTTTATTTGTGTCTTTGGAGAACCGTGTGGTACGAAATTTTATGCGGGTTCTATTTCTTGTGATTTTTCCTGCGATCCGCAAATATATATATTGCCGCAAACGGTTTGCCCGCAAAAATTTACCCAGAGTGAACCTAAGTAAGGTCCAAAAAATTCAGTACTGGGAAATCGTGTCTGCTCATTTACAACCTTTCTCATTCGTTCAGAAAGAAACCCACAAATGGTAGAATTGATAAAGACGATGCATCAGCTGATAATGAAATCACTTCCGATCTATCATCAGAACAATCAGTCACCGCAGATACTATTGTAATCGAATGACAAAGAGAAAAGTAATCTGGTTTACTCCTTTGCATAGGGTACGCACACCGTAGTTTTGTTGGAAAATACAGTCGGAGCTCTTGTAAGCGACCGCATCGGAAATTCGAAATAGTGGTCGTAACTAGAGCTGGTCGCGACCGAGACCGAGACCGAGCTCTCGTACGCGACTGCATGGTAAAACAATAGAGGGTGGTCGCTTCCGAGAGCTTCAGAAACTCATTAATACTTCATAAAGAAATAAAAAAGAAATTAGTTTTTAATGAGTGTCTTTATATCTGAACTTTATTGAACTTTTACAAATACAATACGGCATTGTACAAGATCTTTATCAACGAACCATTAGAGCAGTGTGCAGTTTCATTTAAGAGTTCATGTACATGAATAAGAGTCTGAGTGGTCGCTTACGAGAGCTTAAAAACAAAGGAAAAGTCCAGTTAAGTAATCCCAAAGGTGGTCGCGGTCGCTTACGAGAGCTTTTCATTACAAAGTTAAAGTCGCAGTTCAAACGGGGTTTCAAAAAGGTGTTCGTAATTAGAGCTGGTCGCTTACGAGAATGGTGGCAAGTAGAGCTTCGATTGTATGTATTTCCATTTCACGTACTCAATAAAAACGAAAATATTATTATCAATAATTTGTCCGCGACTTTCTGAAAATCGCAAAAATTAATTCCCAGCAAGAAAAACCAATCTGTCCTAATCGCAAAGATTCGTTCCCGCAAAACACAAAAATCGCCAATCCACGCCAATCACGTAAATACATCTTCGTTTTTTAAAAGACACTCTCTGACAGCTTCCGTCATTGTCCAGTGGGAGCGATGACGCTTTACTTGAAGAGCGTTTCTTAAATACCCGTTTTTGTTCCGCCTGAATGATTTTAGTTCGTCCATAAGTTATAGATTGCTCCATGTAGCCTGCGATTTACCAAAATAAGAATTTATTTCAAGTCTACGAGCAAGCTCTCTGTGAGGGTTGAGGGATCCCTTCAATTCTCGGTCCACGCACCTCCCAAAAACGTTCCTCAAGCCGTTTCGCGCAGAAGACCTTGTACTATATTAGTAATTGTTATTAAACATGTTCTCAAGATTGATCTTTTTTGGTTTTATTTCAGGCTATATCTGAATCTGACGGTCATCACTTCATGATTTTATTTAAAGATGGTCTTAAGTTCCGTGGAATATATCTACACAACCTCGATAACGACCAGGTTAATTTTCTTTACATTTGGCTGTTGAAAGAGGTTTGATTTGAACGTTCGACTTATATGGTATTTATCTAACGGATTTCATTTTCTTTGTAGCTTTTCAAAGTATTTGGAATCGGGCCTCGCGTGGTGACGAGCAAAATGGTTGAATTTCTGTACAAGTAAGTTATCAACATCTTTTTTTTAATCTACAAGGAATTCGCTTTTTGATACTTCAAAGAAAAGAGACTACAATCAATAAATTCTTTAGTAAATATCTAACTGTAGTGGCAGTAAACCACACGGCTCTGTTAAATCCAGTGGTTCCTGATCTAAATTTTTTGTAGAGATTAACAGATGCTAATTGTATTCCAACGCCACGTGTATTAGCAGTAAAATACTTAATGGTTCGATTGCTTACCACGGAAACCAGGGTCAAGTATCGATATTGTAATGACATATAGTATAATCAAGATTCGTACTGGATTATGCAATGATTGCCTCAATATATGTTACTAAACGTTCAAAATTCGCTCATTGCACTGAGGTGCAAACTATTTTTGAAATTCATAAAATTTTCTTTCAGGTCCCTTAAAAACGTCCTTAAAAATTTCTTGGAATTTCATAATAAATTTTATTGGATGTTTGTAACGTAAGATGAAGTGGAGGAATTTAAAAACATAAAAGCAGAAGCTTTAGATTCTCGCCCTAGAAAACGCCTGCCTTGAGGAGTGTACACCAGAACTATAGATTCATGGATTTGGGTAGAAATATCTCGTATGAAAGTTTCTATAACGTTGTCGTTACTTTTCCTCTACCGTAGGGAATTCCCCCTTTGTATACCCCTTTATCAAAGGTTAGCTTTTGTTTGATTGGCAAGTTTACAAGTTTGTCATTTCTCTTGTGTCATTTTAGATATAACAGCGGCGGAAAAGAGTTTACTAAGATCCCTTCCAAGACTCTCTCCATTTCAGTAGACGGATTTGCTATTTACAAGTCCCACTGGAATACTGGGAAACCCGTGGTAGCCTCCAAGACAGCTTCAAATCTCAAGAGACCTCCTCGTCACCCACAGAGATAAAACTATGCTGCTGCAGTTGTTCTCCCAGTCCCTTAAGAACGTGCTTGGTGCTGTGTTAACGTAGTTGTCGAATTGAACAGGTTTTCCTTATAGCTGGAGAAAATGCAGTTATAGCGTATCAAAAATCCATTGTATTTTCAGTCACAGGTCTTGGTTACAATAGTCTTGTTTACTATGTTAAACTACCATAAACTACTAAAAGGGTTGATTGATTACGTGAGTGACTTTCCCATGATAATTTCCCAACCTCCCAGGCTCTCTGCTACTCGGCCACCGGAGAGAGAGAAAGTAGTAGAGCACCCTGGGAACGAGATTGGATAATGTTCGTGATGAAACAAGTTGGCTGCAACTTTGAGTGCGCGCAGTGTCCACCGAACAATGTTATTTACAGACTAAATTAAAGGGGCTCTGTCACGGCAGGCTAGTTCATTTTGTTTGTAATACCAATGACATCTCCTTATTCGCTCAGAAAATTGAGAAATTACTTGTGAATGACAAAAGCACAGCTTTGTGTCAAACAAAAAAATACATCTCCCAAGCCTTATTTTAAACATTACCAACAACAAAAATGAACTTTGAAAAACTGTTAGGCTAACACATTTTCAAAAACTACAATTTCAGTCCGTTTCAATCTCCTTCAAGTTTGTCCATCAGGGCCCTAGTTCTTTTGTATTTGTTGTGTTATTTAAACCTTCTTTTAACGTTTTGCGTGGTTATTTTTTTGTTTCATTCAATTTGGTGACAGGTCCCACTTTTTAAATTTTGGTAAATTTCGATACACAGCTCCTTTAATCATCTCAGGATTAAGTCAGTTTTGTGTCGTGTTATGGAATCTTTGGTAATGTCAGTGTTCTTCCCAGCATGCATTGTTGGGAGTTGTAATCAATAATTTTAGGCGCGTTTGCTCGTCTTTCAGTACTCCTTAGCTCTCAATTGTATACAGCTGTATATGTGTTTGATATTTATTACTTCTGGTCCAAAGAAGCTATTTAAACTTCAGTATAGTTTTAGTTTGGTTTTTTACGAAAAAAGGTTATTAATTTACTTGAATGATTCGTGGATATATGAGAGATCATTGACATTGTTTATCTCGCCAGATCCGTTGATAAAGCGGATGTTATACCATGTTAACCAAGATTATATGGAATTATACCTGTCCGAAGAGACAAGTTTATTGTCCTCAAAGACAAAATAAACTGCTGGATGATAAAACTGCTTGCGGATTATGTTATCAAGAATATTCAGTTCATTATTTGCACACTTATGAATTTACTTACTTCAAGAATGGAATTATTTAATATTACGTAAAACCGCTATCTAACTTTGGCTACCTTGAATCCCTTGCCACGAATTTATGCCTCACGTGACTGTTTGACCAGTTACCAGTGTACATGGTTTTTGCTTCCATCCGCGACATCTTCAGGTTGATTCTCAAGGTGGCCCGAACCCATTTATTAGCATGTTTCTCACGTCTTGAAATGGCGCTTTTCAGCAGTAAAAGTTTTATTGATTTCTCTGATTTTCTGCATCCTTAATGGAGAATAGTGGAACTTTAAGAAATTATTATCTACTATCTTGTAGGTATAAAAACCTTTGACATACCGGCAGTTTTTTACAAAGGTTTTTTTTGCAACTACGACACATCTTTCCCTAACTTCAGCAAATAAGCTCAGAGCTCTCTAGTTTTGTATCAACAAGTTTGAAGGCAATTGTGACCGTACAACGCGCTGAAGAAAATGCTAACACAATTGTGAAAGTTGAGGCACAAATAGCGAAAGAGTTCTGACGGACTCTTATCTCCTATCTGAATGGGAGTGAGGAGGAAGTATGCATTGCAATTTATATCATCTAAATCGAACAAAATGTACCCCAAGGGAGGGGTATTTTACATCTGTCTTTCTCCTCCGGGTAAAGAAATGACATGAAAATGGCCCAAAATTTCGAATCCCTCTGGGTATGCCCGGTCCCCCTATCCTGGGTCTTAACATTGACTGGTGCATTATTGTTGTCGGAACTGTTCCTCCAGACAATAAACTCATGCTCACGATGAAGAACAGAACCATATATATCCTTAAACCTCGTCTCCCAGGCCCCGAGGACCTTAGGGAGCGTCTGACTAGTTCAGAAAGGAAAAAACGTGAACAAAACCTTAACATCCCAATGTTAACCTACGAATTCTCACACTCTCCCCTATTTGATACAAGTAATTGGGATCAAATAAATAGTAAGTTAAGTCTTCGACAGCTTCTTCTTCCACAATGCAGCGAACGTTCTCCGCTGCTACAGCTGTAGGCCTCCTAACGGGGCGAAACTCACTTGCTCTGGGATTTGGGGGGGGGGGGGGGGGTTCTTCCCCCCCCGGGACTTCTGCAAGGCTTTCCCCCCCCCACCCCCCACAAAGAACCTCTTTAACCCCCCGCAAGAATTTCCCCTCTCTCCTCCACATCCCCTCCCCAAGAACAGGGGGGGTTTCTTGCCCCCTATTTCTCCCCCACCGGGTTACTTCCCCATCTCCAACCCCCGAAAGGTTAATCCCACCAATCTTCTTTTTCAACGCCCCTTTTACAAACCCCACAAGTTGGTCAAATGCCCCCCCCCCCCCCCCCCCAACCAACCACGGGGCTCTGCTTAGATTAAATTGCCTCCTTATTCCCTGAGGAGCGAGGTGGTTCTGAAGCTGTTCATGTTTTACCACCCCATTCAACCACTTTGCTGCGGCAACAAAAGTTCGCCCGCTATCCGAATAAATCTTCCTGAAATGGCCTTTTCTCGCGATGAACCGTTTGAGATGCTTGATGAACTCCTTAGCTGTTTGGTTTGGCAGCAACTCAAGGTGGACAGCTTTGGTTAAGCTGCAAGCAAATAACAAAATATATGGTTTTCCCTTCTTTCTTTGTACCCCATACGTCCTGCAAAGTCTAGACCAACTACTTCGAAAAGGGCAGATCCTTCCGTTCTATCTGTTGGAAATTTTCCTGCTGATGGGTTTGAAAAAGTGCTAACTTAGGAACTTATTGCACCCATAACCTCTGATAACTCTCTTTGAAAGTTGTCTTAGCCGCGGCACCCAAAATTGTTGACGAATAAAACTCATCCTAAGTCCCACTCCCCCATGAAGACCTAGCACACGTTTATCAGAGACAATTTTCTTTGTTAGCAAGGCATCTGGTGGTAAGTAGATAGGGTAGCTTCCCTGAATTCGTCCTCTACACTTGGACAGACCCTCTTCATTCTTCTGCAAATAAAGTTTGAGCTGGTCTTCATGGAACTTGTTTGTGTTTAACCTGCTGTTTGGAGCTCATCCTACCCAGAATTTAACTTGCTTGTCAGTCTCATACGTTGCCGGAATGGAAGGGACACCCGGTACTTTTTGCCTTTCTTACAGTTTTGGATAAATCTTGCTACTCATGACGTGATACGTCTTGTATTCCAGAATCCATTTTTCTCTAAAACCTGGTGTAGGGTGTCCTCCTCTTCCTTTACTAACTTGGCCTCTGCTTCTGTCTCCTTACTTGGTCTAGTTTTCACCACCGCTGGCCACATTTCTGGTTTGGACAGCCAGCTCGGCCCCTTTAGCCAGATTTCAAGACGCTCTCTAGACAGGGTGCCTCTGCTCCCCACGTCAGCTGGATTTTGGCCTGTTCCCACATACAGTCGACTCCCGATAACTCGACCCTTCAAGGGCAATCGAAAAAAGGTTCGAGTTATCGGGAGTTCGATGAAAATAGCCGAGAGTAACGTAAAAAACAGTTTTTACTGCACAGTGAATATTTTAATCACATTTAATTGTAGAAATGTCAAGTGAAAATTAAAAGATACTTCTAGATTATAAATCAGAACCTAACGTAACAAAACATAGCCTAAACAGAGCATGCGTTTTACTGTTTTGAGAAGAAAAGCTGCTTCACGTTAGCCTGTGACAATCAACATCAGCCTCCGCTAGTGAACTATACTCCTACAACATGTCAATAGGAAATGCAAAATTCAATGTTTCGGACGCCTGTAGACGACTTTTTCCCCGACTTTTTAAGGGCTCAAAACATGGTTCGAGTTATCGAGGGTAAGATTATATAGAAAATGACCTGAGGGGAAGCGAAAATTGGTTCGAGTTAGCGGGAGTTCGAGTTATCGAGGGTAAAATTACAGTGAATGTATGACGGAAATCCAGGGGAAATCGATTTTGGTTCGAGTTAGCGCGAGGTTCGAGTTAGCGAGGGTTCGAGTTATCGGGAGTCGACTGTACTCCACTTCACATAGGCCTTGGCATTAATTTGTGCCACTCTACCAGACACAAATTGTCTTTAGTTATCTTAACCGGTAATCCAATGCAAGGCCACTGTGCTGTCTGTCCATCCATACACAGACCTCACTGCATATCCTTCCAAAGCGCTTCTTAGATTGTCTATAGGATTGGCTGCCACGCACTTGATCAACCGTATCTTCCCCAACGATGATGTCAGCAACATAAAGACTCCTTATGATTTCCTCCACATTTTTTTGTTTCATTTATTCCAAAGTACAACAATTACAATAATAATAATTATCGCAGAGCATACATCCACACATGGACTACACATCTAAGCACATCAATCACTACACGTGATCAGCCTATTTAAAGTTATGCCTGCCTGCCTGATTTCCTCCACATGCTTTGGGTATTCAGTTCCTAAAGTTTCTAAATGTTGTTTCAAGGTCCCTGCAAGGAGAAAAGGCGACTGTACAAGTCCAAACAAAGCCTCTCGTGAGTGTCAAAGTCTCAACTTGTGATGAGTCTTAATCCTTTATCCAATGAAATATCGAAGTGCGTCGCGATCTGCTTCTCCAATCCGCACCTGCAAGAAGTACACTCCAGAGCACGTTTTGGAGAGCTGGCCCAGTCTTTTAGCAATCGTTCAGTGAAGGACTACGTTTGAGTCTAATATGCTGATGACATCATGATCGCTGGGGAAGATACGGTTGATCAAGTGTATGAGTTAAAATGAGCTGCAATATAGGGGTGTTTTTGAAGGGGCAGGTTTCGAGTTGCAAAAGTGGAACTTCACTGAATGTACCAGAACTGGAAGCAGATAGGCAGTTGACAGATGATGGCCAGACATATGCCAAGGAACAGTTGCGGGTGAAACCTAATGGAGCAAAGCTACTCGGGCTCTCTTGGGATAAGGTGTTTACTTTATTTCAGTTTAGTTTATTTCAGCACAGAAAACGAAATTTGGTCTGTACAGTTACTCTTATTTGCCACGACTCTTTTTGTACGGAGTATTTTGTCACCATACCTGAAGTTCCAACAACTTTTACCAAAAGTTTGAATTTTGAGCAAAACCATATTAGACAGCTGTTTTTTTGAAGTTCGCGAGTACTTTAAGTAGTTCGAAATCAGATTGCTCTTGTGTATTAGAAAGAGAAAGGAAGAAAGTAAATGGTGATCTATTACGTGGCTAAAAATACCCTTTTCCCTTTCCAGCATTTGCTATGCGCGCTGCACTCCTTTTGGTGAACAACACGTTTCCAACAGATAAAAAAAATTATTTCATCGAGCGAGTTTGATCTCAGATGTTGGAAAGGTCGTTCCGTTCTTGTTTGTGTTTATTATATTATTATTATTATTATTATTATTATTATTATTAATAATAATCTTTTAAATCAGTCACCAGCAATTACGATTCAGGAATTTTCGGTAAGTGACGAAATGGTTCTTAATCGAATATGCAGTAGTTCGCTAAACGAGACCATAATTTTCTCCGCTTCGCCACGCCAGTTTGAACGAGAATAGCGCATACAAACAAGAGCGGAAGGACTTCTTAGTGATCAAAGATCACCCTCGCTCTAAATAACCCTTTTTTTGTTTTAGAAACATGTTGTTCACCAGAAGTATATCGGCGCGCATCGCAGATCCCGCAAAGAGAAAATTAGGGTATTTTTTGCCACGTAATAGATCGCCACAAGGGATCGCCATCCTTCCTCTCTCTTTCTAAACAGGGACAAGTGTTAAGAGCAATCTAATTTCGAAGAACGTAATTTAGATTGTTAGCAATAATAACAACAAAAAAAAACAACACTTCGGAGTACTAGGCTCGGTCCGAGGAGATTTTTCCTAGTTTGTTTGCCCTTAACAATAGCCTCGATTTCATAGTGGTTCCAGTTCTGGCCGCGTCAAAGCCGCAGGACACGTGGCATATCCCCAGTGAGATATCTTGTAAACTCAGCAGTGGTGTGAGTAATATTCAAAAGGGGAGATGACCTTCCTCTAGGCAGGGTATCTCGTGACAAGTGACTGTAAACGAAAATTCATGCTCAAGGCCAGGAAGGTGAAACTAACAAAGCGATCAACATTACATTTTGTCGAAACACCAAGCTGTTGAAATGGGCAACCGTTGTTGTAGTCGAGAATCGGGCGATGTGGACAGACCGCTTCTGTATCAAAAGATAGAAGGAGAAACGAAGGGGAAAGAGGATAAAAAGACAACGGAAGAACAAAAAACACTTAACGAAGCAAAAACAAATGGAGCAGAAGACCATTCAGTAACGGAAATATCTAACATTGAGGAGTAGCACTGGTAAAAAGATTATAAACAATGTACAAAGCGGCGGAATATAAAGCATATTGTTGGATAAAGTGAATTCTCTGCGTTTCTAATTGATTTCCGTAGCAGAGGCTTTTTTAATTCTCAGAGATAAATTGGAAAAATTTCTTCTACAACTTGACGTAAGTGGATCAAGAGATTTAAAATATAAAGTAACGCCAACCAACGTCTATTTTTCGCCGTGATGTTAACTTGGCACGTCGTGACTTGCTGGAGAATGGAATTATTCAATATTATGTAAAACTGCCATCCATCCACCTTTGGCTACTCGCTGATGCCGATGTTAAGTTCCTTGCCACGTATTTTAAGATTAAAATGTAATGCGACAAAAATCAGGAAAATTTGAGAACGTTTTTTGTATACTTTGACTAACTGGGTGAAAGATTTAACAGCATTGATATGTAATTTATATTTTGTGTTTCCATGTCAAAAGAATCACGGTAGAAAAATTAAAACTCCTGAGAGATAATGGTATGATCGACGTCATCCTTAAAAGCTTGCTATTTTCAGCTCGTCGTTTACTGGTTTTTGTTAAATGTAAAGCAACTTTAAATTACTGTTTCTTAGCTCTTCATATTTTTAAATTGCGAACAATCTGCATATAAACCCAATCCAAGACAGGTGAAAGATAACGCATCTATCTACTGGCTCGATCATTTAAATACGCTGATTGTTTTCATTGTTGAATATTCAATGTTCTGAACGTTTCCCGGTGCAAACAAAATAAATATTAAAATTGAAAGATGTAAAATTCTGGGAGAATAATAGTGCAAATCGACTACTCACTGACTCCTAGTCAATAGGGATACAAGTGACACGTTTTATCACTTTAAAAACACATCCACACGAAACACTCCCTTGTTTAATTTTATACGAACTCTGTTTTATTCTTACGCCTTAAAACCCAAATATTAAAATTAATATTCTCATTTGTTTGTCCCTATACACTTCCAGTTGAAGTAGTATCAGTATAATTCATCTGGTATGATCAAGTCCTTTGATCTCGCTACCACTCTATTTTATAACGCAAAGATACTCAGTATATAAGGGTTGATTTCCGGTGTCGCGTATTTTTTACGTGCGTAAGTGCGTAAAATTTCCGTTCCCCAAAAAAATAGAGGCAATGCATGATAGTTTGCTCGTAAGCGTAAAAGTTGAACCTCGCTCTACTTCGCGTGTAAGCTCAGCACTTTTTATCTTGCCTTTATTTTATTTACGTGATTAAAATTTACGTGCGTTAACGTGCGTAGCCAAAAACGCCTCAGTGGATCTTAGAGCTTTAAAAAACGCTAGGGTTAATCTTTGGTTTGTTTTTGGGTTCGGGTTGGGTGACGATGCACGAATCGTCTCATATTAGCTGACAAAAAAACTCCTAACTGAAACAATTACAAAGCCTTGCTTTCATCTCAGTTCTTAACATGCAATTGCATTCCTAGTTGTACCAATGGTCAAGTTTTTCCAAAAAATCTTATGCCATGATTTTAGTCTAAAAAATTACTTAACTCTCTATGCGAAACGAAATGAAGCAGGGTCATGAATTAAGATCCCTTGTCTTAACCAAGGCCAGGGTTTGAACGGCTTGGCGGCACACCTCCACACCTGATGTCCCCCCCCCCCCCCCCCCCATTAAGACATGAATTTTAACTAAAAAATTACTTTACTCTCTAAGCGAAACGAAAAGAAGCAGGGTCATGAATTAAGATCCCTTTTCTTAACCAAGGCCAGGGTTTGGACGGCTTGGCCGCCCACCCCCAACCCTGATGTTCCCCCCCCCCCCACTCCTGGTCTATACTTGAGGTGTTCAACATTCGAGGTAAGTGAAAAAACGTGTCATTATTCTGATTAAAACTCCTGGGAAAACTATGAATACAGCATAGTATCTCAAAGACTTAAGGGTAGTGAGGTATACAGGAAACAACAACAAGAACTTTATTTGTAATTGCAATTTTTTAATTAGCGCTGCCTGCAGCTATTTGAGGGGGGGGGGGTAGTTAAGAGAAAAGCACACTAAGGCAAGTTTACAGCATACGAAAGTTTAGTAACGAGGTCTAACACGAAATTATAATCCGTTCAGGACTTTATGATTCAGTCACAACGCTCTGGAAGGTTTTCCCAGTAAGCTAAAGTATAATCACTATTTAGACATACTTTACGGCTTGTATCAATTTCGTTTGTAATTTACAATTGCGCACATGAATAAATGACTCGCTAAAAATAGCGTTGAAACAGTGAAATCTTTGTGAAGGGGACACAAGCATCAGTGTGGATTCCTATACTTGACTTAACATGCCTTTTATAAAACGGGTGGGGGGGTGGGGGGAGGGGGGCTATTAGCGGGTATAATTTTTAATAGTCAGTTCAGGAGGACCGGTCAGATGAACAACCTGTTCAGAAAAAAAGCTGACGTCTCATGATTTGTCATTTATCTCTCTGAATTTTGACCGTGACTAATTTATCCGGAACCACGACCTTTCAGTTTTAAAAAGTGTTCAGATTCTAATTTTTTATATTGATAATGGCAATGTCGTTTTACATAGTCAGAAAAAAGGGAAACTTCTTTTGTCATCAGGTAAATAAATTTAATTCCATGATAAGTGAGGGGTTTTTAACTGGTCTCGACAATGACGGATTTTTCTGTCCCTTTGAAATATCAGTCGGCAATAGAGTATCTTAAGTTTGTATTTTTTGCTTTCGAAAACAGCCCGATCGAGTGACAAGTTTTCATTTTCAAGTGGTATCGCCGTTCAGGGAATCCCGGTGGAAAATGAAAGAAGTTTAGAAAGGTAAGCTATATTGCCAAATCAGCATACATGACGACGAAGGTTACCAGTAAAAGCCGTTACATCGCTTCACTTTCTAGAAACGATTTCCTTAAAAGGGCGTTACCTCTCGTATGGTGCCTTGTTTGATTGGCTTATGCAGTTATTCAATGATTGCGTATTTACATAAGATCACTTATAAAAGGGAGAACGAAATCCTACTCAATCGCCATAATCATTTTCTTAGCAAATCTTCAAGGTTTCCGCATCATGAAGAACATCTTTGTCGCCGTATTAGCTGGAGTAGCTTTTGTCACGATTGCCGGGGGGGTGCCTGCAGCTTGGGATGTTAATGGTAAGTAAAAATTCAAATCGAAAGGTATTATTTACTTTGAGGTTAACCGAACCCCATTAGTTTAAAGGACCATTCTAAAAACATAAGAAGGAAGTTAAAGAAGCCAATAAGAAGTTCAGTGGCAACGAGAACGTAAGAGAGAGTGCATTCAATCGTTCGCCATTTAGCCGATTCCTTAAGATTATTCTAACTTAGTAATACTCAAATTGTTAAATATGGGCGAATTCTTCTTGAATTATATTCGTACTCAGGAAGAGACTAGACAAAAAAACGTTTCATAAAACCTCGGCGTTGCATTAGCAAAATTCAGGTCGTAGTGGTGCAGTGACAGCAAGAAATATGTCCCAGAAAGTGAAGTGTGATATTCCTGTTTTAGACGTTTTCGTTGCTGTTCAATTTTGATTGATTAAGCTCCCTAGTGGATGAAACAGCCTGGGTCCATGATTTATAAAGCTCTTGATTCTTCCCTTCTTCCGAAACTGGGAATTTTTTCCTTGCCCTTGCCTTTATATGGAAATGTCTTTTTAGCGTTCAGTTTTGGAATCTACAGTAGTGGGCATTCCAACAAATATAAACTTAACAAAGTAAGAAGGAAGACAGGCACCATTAAACAAGCCCCTCAAAATAAATGAAAAAAATAAACAAATAAATAATACAAGTCAAGAGTAAAAAATCAATTAAAAACAAATAAGGGTAACGAGGTCTAATATGACCCTTTCATAGAAGTTACACGTTTTTCTTCTATAATCTGTTTAATAACTCTGAATCAAAAAAAAAATTCTTTATTACTGTTTTCTTTCGAGAAATCTAATAAAAAGAAATATTTTAAATTTTACCTGAGGCATTCGACATAGTGAAATTAAATATCTATCAAATGTTCGATGCAGTTTTGTTTTACCAAGGGGTCGTGTTTGAAACTGACAACACGTTCCTTTTCTAGGGGAGGATGACGTCATGCCTTCGTCAGTGGAGATTATGCGTCGTCAATGCAGCTGCGCAGAGCATCATCACGAGTGTGGCTGCTGTATGGCGATCAAAACGCATGCGTTTCATAAAAGAATTGAAGCTAATGGTAAAGCTATCTTTTGATTTTATGTTAAGCCTCTATAAACTTGACGAAGTAAAAAGAAGGCAAACAACTTAAGTTCCATTTGCAAAAAAAATAAAAGAAAACCGAGGTTGCATTTAAATCCGGCATGACACATTTGCATTATTAAGTATATTTTATCGGTATTTCTACTGAAGCAGATATGCTTATGACAATTGAGTGGTAACTTTTTTTATTGTTTATTTATTTATTTATGTATTTATTTAGTTATTTATTTTTATCTACGTGCAGTGTGCATGAATGCTTCTTATACACCATCTCCTTTGGTAAGTTGATCATAGTTTCTACTGAACTCTATTTCACGCTCCGGTAATCACTTTTCATCAGAAGCATCTTATCTTCTAGTTTCTATAAAACGCGGGTAACAAACCAGAGTAATGCAAACACTGATATCACAGGTGTTATAATTTTTCAAACAAAGCGTTAAAAAGCTTCAATCAACAATGCTAAAGAATTAAACTTTTTTGAAATTCCTTGACCTGACAGAATTAATACTACCGTACATCGAACTATATTGTCGTGGTCCGTGTTAAATGTATGAAATAACTGATAGCCCAATTTAATCATTGACCTAGTACATAATAGGAATTGTTTTTAAGCATAACATATAATCATGGAAGGACATTTTTATTTTCTTCTTTTCGGCCTACGTTCTGATAACGCCTCCTATCTTACTCACGGGCTCCGCTTTTATGGTCAGAGCTATCAACTGTCATAATTGAGGCTTTGATTAGTTTAGCAGTTTAATTTCTGGTCTCTTTTCTCCAGGGTGCGCAGTTCTTTCTGACTTGGAATAAGGATGTATTGTTCAACCAGACAATATCAGGTTAGAGCAACATTTACCTTGTTACTCACTGTGCATTTTTAAACTTTTTTTATCCTAGTAATTTTAAGTTATAAACATTGTTATAAATTTTGTGACTTGTCAGTATTTACGTTAGCTATTTCAGGCGTCCATGCATTTGGTAAATTTTAAAAGATCTGTTACAACACCGAAGTACCAACTCAAAGTAATCCAAAACAACCCTATTAAAAGATCTGCAAACTCGGCCCGCTGAACTATCAGCTCTTGGGTCCTTAGAAAAATAGACTTTTAATTTTGGGGGAGTCTAGTTGTCTGTGCTGATTCTCAACTAACCAGCGCGTGGTGTGTGATGGGGAAGAAAAAGGCGGAAGAAAGGACACTCAACACACGGCTTTCCTTAATAGATGGGTTTTCAGGAGGCGTTTAAAAGCGGCAACATTAATGGCATGGAGGATGACCACAGGTGAGATCGTTCCATAGCTTTGGTGCCGCGGCTGTAAATGAACGGTCACCAAGAGTAACGAGAGTTCTTATATTGGGATGCTGAAGTAATAGTTTGTCATCAGAAGACCTTAGATTGTATCGAGGAATAGTTTTAAGTTTCAATAATTCTGTAATATATGCAGGAGCGAGTCCATTTAAGGCTTTATAGGTAAAAAGTAGAATTTTAAATTGAATTCTGTTTCTAACTGGCAGCCAGTGGAGGCTAAATAAGATGGGAGTGATGTGATCGAAGCGTCTAACCTTGCAGATCAGCCTTGCAGCTGCATTCTGGACTCGTTGGAGCTTGTGCAGTAGGTTGGTAGGCAAGCCATACAAGAGGCTGTTGCAATAATCCAGAAGACTCGTTACAGACGCATTGACCAAGATGAGGACAATTAATCAAGACTGGGGAAACTTCCTAAATCTTCTTATGTTATATAAGTGGGAAAAAAGTGGCTTTACCACCGTTATTAATGTGTGTGTCCATCTTAACTGTCGATCAAACCAGGTACCAAGGTTCTTTACGTCGCTAGCTGGTGTAGTTGTACTGTCACCAACTCGCATAGATTCAATATTAACTTTCGCCAGCTGCTGTCTCGTTCCCATGATGATGAATTCTGTTTTATCGTCGTTTAGTTTAAGCCTGTCAGATAGCATCCAACCTCTCATTTTGCATGTTCTCCAGAGCTACTGATTGCTCCTCACTGGAGTTGGCATTGAAGGAGATGTACAGCTGCGTGTCATCAGCATACGCGTGATGAAGTTCGATGATCGTGAACTGCTTGCTTGCGTAGAGGAAAAATAAGGTGGGACCAAGACAAGATCCTTGTGGAACGCCATACTTTGCCTCAAACCTCTTTGATGTTTCGCCGTGAATAGATATGAATAGGAATCTCGTGGTGCTAGTAGGACATGAACCAGGAGTGCGCGTGTCCCGCCCGAGATGCCAAAGTGGGTGTGCAGACGGTCGAGTAAAATCGAGTGGTCAAAGGCTGCACTGAGGTTAAGTAGTAGTAGGAGAGTGACTCCCTGGCGGTTCATATTGAGTAATATGTCGTTTATGACCCGCAGTAGCGCGGTTTCAGTGCTGTATGTGAAATTCACGGTACGAGGACTGGACCTTAGGATAGAGCTTGTGCAGGGTTAGATAGTCATGAGTTTGATTGAAACGGGTCGCTCAACTAGTTTAGAAACAAACGAAAGGTTGCTGATTGGTCGTAGGTTGTAAAATATCACCTCAGCTCTTGGTTTCTTTAGCATTGGGTGAACGTCGGCTTGTTTCCAGTTGTCAGGGAAACAACCAGTTTCTAAGGACAGATTTAAAATCCTGGTGAGAACTGGCACAAGAACATCAAGGCACCCAACCACTAGGGGAGTAGGCTTGGGATCCAAGGAGCATCACACCCCGGGATCTACTCAGTAGGCATGCTCGATAGAGCTGACTAGGAAAAGTAAGGAACTAAATAAGGCGGTAACATTTTCCAATCACGCGTTTCTCAAAACAATAATTTTTCTGTTAATTGACAGCTGCCTACCCGCCTCCAATTTGTTTTGGCATTCCTCATATTCCAGTAGCCAAAGCCTGCGTCAAATTTTCCAACGTTTCAGTCGAAAGGCATCACGTGGGAGGCTGCGCTGCCCTGGAGTTCAAAGGTTTCCATTCACGGAAGGACATTCCGCTGGGATGCTTCTTTTTCAGAGGTGCAGAAGGAGATGGTTTTGATGTGGAAACATTCTTAGACGCAGAATCACTCCTATCGTTATTGGAGGAATCATTTCAAGCATCCACGGTTTGTTTGCGGTTTTTTGACTCTTTTTTGTAAGCAACGACACTTGTTAAGTCTTCTCGCTTAGATGTCCTATGTCGCCGGAATGATGCGGGTATGAGGCATGTTTTCCTGTCGTATGGAACTACGCAAAACCAAAACGGGAAACTTAGATGTTTCCTTTTGAATATTACGATCACACAAGAGAGGAGGTTTATCATATGCATCTTTTGGGCTACGCCATAAGATTTCTTGCACCTCGACTTCAGGAACGAAAGTCAGATCTACATACTAAGTAAAAAATTATTTTTTGCTGATAAAAGCCTTCATTGAATGGTCACACCTTAGAATTTTATAACCGCAGAGTCAAAAAGTTAGAGCCGCATACCAACAAAAAAATTACAGTAAATGCTGAAGAGGTATTTGTGGAAATCTAGTTTATACTAAGAGTGGCTAATGGTTTTCTATGGACAATATTGTCCGATCAAAACTAACTCTGATTAGGGTAATCCATTGCAGAAATCTCGTGATGAATTTTACTTTTTCTCGGACGTCAGTCAAATGGTAGACGAAAAAAAAATCTGCAAGGCTAGTAAAACGGAAAGAAATTCACCCCAGTCTTTGTTTCCGGTGTGAAAGCCTATGGACTAATTAAGCTGTAGATTAATTATTATTTCTCCTTTAACCTGGGTTAAGAATGGCAAATCTCAGATGTATTTGTTTTGTAGGAAAGCCATATTGACACCGACTACACTCCGACGAATGAAGTAAAGCCGAATGATGACGTAACAGATCTTGTGACGTTTGATAAAGGTGGCTGTGTGTGTGGAAAGACTCCTCCTCAATGCGACTGTTGCATTGAAGTAACACTGATTCATTATCCGATCAAAGGTAACTTATACCTCATATGCTGTAAAACCTAATTACACTGTACCAAGTGAATGATGGGCCAGTCGCTTTTCCAGTTCCGTTTGTAGAAGTCTTCGTCTTTTTTAGTCTTTGCTGGTGTAGTCTTTGTTGGAGTGAAAGGTCTTATTAGCCTTAGGTCAGGTTCTCCTGTTGTCAATAAGGTGATTTACTCTCAAATGAATGAGTAGGTACCTTCACTCCAACGAAAGGCTGCGCTCGAAACAAGCAACTGGTTCTTTTCACGGTGACAAGATTTTATCAGTTCTTCTGATAAAATTGAGCTGGGCGTGTCAGTTGGGGAAGCGATTGGGAAAAAGGGAGATTGAGGAGGGAGTAGGGAAAGGGAAAGGGGTAAAGGCTCTCGCATCTCTCCTTAATTCCTCAGCTCTAGGTCACCGATTTGAATGCACTTTATGTTGTTGAATGACTGGATACTTTTGACTGGATCTAAAGACGATATATATGGCAAAACAAATTTGAAGCAGACTTGTGGGAACTCCATTATTATATGAATAAATAAAATGCAAAGAAGAAATCGGAAATTCATATACAAAAATTTATATATGTCTTCATGATGATGGTCATCATTTCATTTATACTACTCTTTTATTACTATCAGTTTTAATTAGTTATTTTTTTCCTTTCAACAGCCTGTGTTCATGCAGACATTGATAAAGCTGAAACGGTAAGGACATAGAAGAAAACTTTTTCTTAGCCAGTCCAATGCCTTATTCTGCTTGTTTCCCATCACTTGTGTGTTTCCTTCGCCTTAGCGAAATTTGCATGTTTTGGCCCCATTGGAATCGACGAATTCGGCACGCGTTAGAATTTCTCCCTCATTGGTTTACAAAAAAAAAATAAAACTGGTTACTTAACAGCTGTTTTCACTCATGAAAAATAATAATAATAAAAAAATGACCTTCATAATGAAAAAAGTATATTGAGCATGTAAGCAAATTTGTATGTTAAACTGATTTGATTCTTTCTGACTGACTAGTTCTACTAATAAATCTTTCATGTTTTCTGATCCTAGGGATTTAACATAGCACTAGTGATAAATCACTTCAACGTTTTCAAGAAGCACATTTCAGGTATAGCCGGAAAAAGGGTGCGGTTTTTTTGGGAAAATCCAAATTCGGATTTCCGAATCCAAAAACGGATTTTGCATTTTTTGGGGCAAATCCAAAAACGGAACATGAATCCATAAAATCCACACCCTGGAGGGATTCTTCTGATCAAATCCAAATCAGGAAGTTTGTGATTCACAATCTGGGCGTTTTTTTTCGAACAAAAATGGCACACAACAATTGTCATCTATTAACATTCGTATACTGTTTTTAAACCCTTTCTCCGCCATGTTTTTTGCATGTATGAAGTGTCTGCTTACGCCGGTAAAAAAAAAATTCATCGGCTTCAGTTTTAAATTCTGACTTATGATTTTACTATCCTAAGGTGTATTCTATTCGAGAAATGTTTGGGTTTCAAACCAAAATGTATACATTTCGTATAGTAATTCGTAGTTTATGTTGCTTTTCCTTCTTGTCTTCGCCGCGAGGATCAGTTTGTTGTTTATTTTCTCTACATTTTCTCTTTATTTTCTCTTATCACGAGGAGCACGAGGACATGCCGTTGTCATGGTAAACGATCCTCTTTCGGATCTTCTTTTTTTTTGGTAGCGAAGAATCCATTTGACCTGCGATCACAAATCCGTTTTTGGAGTCTCCAAAAAAACGCACCCAAACTTAGCAAATCCTCATAAAATTGATCAATAGAGAGGAGAAGTCGTTTACGCCACGTTGCCATGGTAGCAAAATTTCTGGATGTCAACAAACCGAAAACTTCACTTAGAAGGTGTAAGCCGCACCGTTTCAAACTTCATCGATCTTATTCAGTTTCAGTTGTCAAATGTTGGTGAAATTTTCTGGGGTTGAATCCGAAAGGAGCGTTTCTAAGTTTAGGAAAAGAAAAAGAAAATTTTTGTTTTGTGTTCACTCAGTCTATAAAGCGGGCGCGTGAAATTAGGAAGTTTCATGTTGCAACCGTGGAACGACGGCTAAGAAATGTACAAAAAGCGCGTGATGCACGTGGACAGTTGTTTTGCTAATATTAACGTATTGCTTTTTTGCCGTTCACGTTGCCATCGCTGTCGTCGTTGCCTAAGTTCCCCATTGTTGTTATCCAGAAATTTTGCTACCATGGTAACGTGACGTCACTCTTTTCTCTCTATTGTCACTAACGATAAAATTTTGATTTGGTTTTTCTTCAATTAAACTAAACTGATAATAAAACGACTAACATTTCATATTCTTTGTTTGTTTCAGTGGCGAATCCTCAACCCATCTGCAAAACATTCAAAATCTTTCACATCAATGCAAAAGTGTGTCTCCGGCTTACTCATGTGTCGCTGGCCCCTGGTCACACGGGTGCATGTCTAGAGGTGGAGATAGACGCACTGAAAAAAGCTGTGGGATGTTTCTACATGGCGCGAAAGACTACAATGACATAGTGTACTGGGGCCGAATCTCTAAAGACTTCCCGAGTTAAGATATTTCCTTATTAGGAAAATCCAACTAGTGGTCTATTATTAATTCTGCGTTCTGATTGGTTGAGCTACTACTAGGCTATATGTTATAGCCCACTAGTAGCAAAAAGCGCCGGCTTTTTGGCGGCAAAAAAAGGATTAAAGTCTAGCTATAACTAGCGAAAGCTTTTTTGTCTCGATATTTTTGACCGACTAGCTGGATTTTACTAAAACAATCATTCCTCTCGCCCTCATGGCCTCTGAATCAAGGGCCCATTCGGCCTTCGGCCTCTTGGGTTATTGACTCAGAGCCCATTCTGACTCGAGGAATAATTGTTAAGTATTTTTTCTTAACAATGGCCTATTGTTTTAAGACAATAATAGCTATACATCTTAGCTTCAGATGTCTTCGTGAATCCAGTCCCTGGTTACTTGCATAACCAGGGCCTTAACCCCGCTTTAAAGAGCTTGTTAATGTAGTTTAAACTTTGAAAACACAAATAAAATATATATTTGTAACTGCAAACCGCAATCGTGACAACCTCGTCCCCAGGGTCATCTCGTTTTCCAGCCGCACTGCGCAGTATTAGGAAGCTTAAGCAACGACCACTGCGACGGCAACGAGAACGGCAAAAAAGCAATAGGTTTAGATTGGAAGAACAACAACTTTGCTTTGCATGTGCATCACACTTTTTTGTACATTTCTTACCCATCGTTCCTCGTCGACTACAACGTGAAAATGCCTAATTTCAAGTTTTGTCGAGGACAGGAACACTAGACAACAACTTTCTTTTCTTTTCCTGAACTTTGATACAGTCCACCAGAATTCAACTTAAAAAAAATTGCCAACCTTAGACTAATAAACTGAGATGGAGTAAGCGCGAAAAAATTCAAGGCTGAGCTAATTCACTTTTTAAGTGACGTTCTCGTAGCTGTCGCCGTCGTCGTTGCTTAAGCTCCCTAGTGATAAACAAGAAAACCCTGAGGGCCAGGTAGGTATCATTGTTGGTAAAAAGTAAGATCAAGATAAATAAAAAACCGATTCAAAACCATCAACATTGTGTCAAATATTGTCTTAGTTTATCGTTCTCCACGCCCTCAAGTATGACTTCATACTTTAAATACCATGAAACAAGATACGACAAAGCCATCCAGTTTAGCAACCCTTTTCGACACATTGACGATTTATTCAGCGCTAACGATGAGAAATTTAAAAATTATTACATCAGCGCAATTTACCTCCTTAAACTCTAAGATATGGACACTTCCACATCATAAACCGCTAGCTGCTATTACTCATAAGCGCATATCGACATTCCACTACTAGCATTTTGCAGGATGTTTGTCTCATAATCCTACTTGTGGGAACTAAGACCACTCAAAAGTGGTATTAGCTCCCACAAGTCTCTTATTGCTCAGTGGCAGAGCATCTGACGCTTGTGTTGGGAGTACGCGGATTTTTCTTTTGAGCTGCCTTTGTCACTGACTGAAATAAAAAACACCTATGTGTTGTATTTATCAGGCTTAAAATTCAACATTTACATTTCTTTCAACGCGCAATATTGTTTTTCGTTTGCTTCCGTCCTTCAATTTAATAATCTAACCAAGATTTAATTCAATCAAAAAGTGACTCAATAAGTTCGAAGTCAGTGGTCAGCCAGTCATGAGATCTATAAATTTGTACCTAAAATATCTACCTAGTGTATATGTGTAAAACGCAGTCACTTGCTATTGGGATGTTTTGAAGCATTTTGGTCAGCAACTGTCTTTGACGCAACAACATGAAATTTTTTTTGATCTGTGCTTTAGCTGTTGCTTTCTTTTCAATTTCTAGTGGAGCGCCGGCAAGCAGGGAATATGGTGAGTGAAAAATCAATTTATCCTTAAAATACTTTAAAATAATGGCGAAATTAATCATTTATCATTCTTTTCGTTCGTTGCAAGCAGTGTTCAATAATCTCTTGAAAGGAATTGCTCGGCTTTAGGAGATCAGTATAAACAAATTAGGTTTTCGAAATTCGTGGTGTTAAAAGGCTTTTCGTTTCGTTTCTCTTTTCGTTTGGACCATTTTATTGCGGCTAGAACGACCTAGCTCGTACGTATCTAATTATTTTTTTCCCGGCCCTTTAAAATCCCCATCATTGTAGTTAACTTGAAGATAAAAAACATCATTAATTTTATTTTATCGTATGATGATATCCGACTTAGGCGTACGGAAAATTATGCTTCGCCTGATTCTTTAACTACAAGTACATTTTTCCGTGGGTGATTATTTATTATTTCTCACAACCTTTTCCTTTGATTCCTCCTCGTTCGTCTCGGTTTTAAATGTTGCTGAATTTTTCTGGAGTTAAACTCCAACGGTCTTTTTCTAAGTTTAGAAAAAGAAAAGGGAAAATCTTTGACTTCTAACTGTTCATTTACTCCATAAATGCGAAATTGGGAAGTTTCAAATAGCAGTAGTCATCGTGCAACGACGGCAACAGAATGAAGGAAAATTGTGCTGCACGTGCAAGTTGTTGTTTTGCTTATCTAAGTTGATGTTACAAAAACGGAGAACAGGGTGCGGGGAACGAGCGAAGAGAACGGAAAAATGAAAAATGGGAACAAAACCTAACCTGGATCGCAGCTCTAGCAGTAACTTTATTTCCAATTCTCTGCTTCATTCCAGTTTCTTATTTCCCATCCCCGTGCTCGTTTCCTGCTCCGCGCTCCCCGGTTTTAGTAACATCCTACAGTCTAAACCTATTGCTTTCTTGCACTCCCTGTTGTCCTGTCGTGGATGGGGGCTGTAGTGTTTGTCAGAGTTAAATCCCTGGAGGAGACTTAAGCCCTAAAAGAGACCTTACCAAAAAAAAGCAATCGATTATTAGTCCGCTTAAAGGGACAGTGTCCCGATTATGCGCACGCGCGAGCGTCATCTGTTTTTTCTTCAAAAGACAATAGAACTGTCAAATTGACTCGACAAGATTTCCTTCCGGACCGCACACGCAATTTAGGGGTCTTCATAGCTCTAATGAAAAGGCCATGAGTTCGGATCCCGTTGAAAAACTTGCTAAAAAAGAAAAAAAATTACGATTGCAACTATGTTGGTCTTATCTTCAATTATATTGTATTACCGCAGTTTACATCATCTTTATTCTATGTAACAAATCAAGACTATAACTTTAGCGATCATTCGTTGTTTTCCCATAACTTTTTTGTTTGATTGAGTACTGTGATATTAGCTGAAGGTCATATTAACCCTTTAAACCCCACTATCCACAAACAAATTCTCCAGACTGATGTACATACATTTCCTTTAAGACGTAGAAGTGAGAATTTGATAAAAGATCAAAGCGTTTTACTTGATCATTTGATTAATTCTCACAACCGTTTCTCTTGATTGTGTATTGATATTATTAGGAGAAAATTGATGTTGGTCACTCGTAATCGGGGCCACTTAGACAAAGCTGACCAATCAGATTGCAGGAAAATAACAGTACATTCCAAGAAAGTTGGTCGTGGGCCAATCAGCAGCTCGTAAAAAACAATAAGTTACTCGAAGCAGAAAATTCAAGTATTGATAGCAAACGTTTCTTAAGAAAGCAAAATGTTTCACCAGACGATGTTTTTTTCGAAACTTCACATATATCACCCAGGAGACGTATTTGTTTGACACAAGCTGTTATTTTGCTAGCCTGAGAAAACAGCCGACATTTGGCGACGCTACCACTGGTTTTCCAGCCAAAGGACGTCTAAGAAACGAGCGCAGAAATTCCATACTGATGACGCGTCACTACTCAGATCTGGGTAGTGCTCCTGATTGGTTGAATCAAATTTCCCACGCGGCATTGTTTGTGGGGTGAGGGGAGGGGTTGGACCTGCGTGAATTGGAAAACGCCCAGAAACGCAAAAGTGTCCCAAAACTTTTGTCCATTATTGTGGGTAGTGACGCGTCATCAGTATGGAATTTCTGCGCTTGTTTCTCAGATGTCATTCGTCGGGGAAACAAGTGGTAGCGTTGCCAAATGTCGGCTGTTTTTCCAGGCTATTACTTTGTCATCCACCGGCAATTTCTTCGCTACTATTGCCGCGTTTTGCAACAACATCTCGACCTCAATAACGTTTACGTTTTTTGCCTGAGTCATTCACTCGAACGGACCTCTCAGGAAACGCGGGCTTTCTTCAGCAGGTTGAAAAGGTCACGTCTGTAGGTTGTAATTGCTTGATTTCGATCCATGTTGTTGATTTCGATTATGATTGCTAACTAACTTTCTCGAAATGTATCGTTATTTTCCCGTAACCCGATTGGTCAACTTTGTCTAGGTGGCCCTGGTTATAGTAGTCGCACTGCAAACGCGATGACGAAAAATAAGTATTCACTAAATAAGTAGATAAATAATAATAATAATAATAATAATAATAATAATGATATATCAATTTAGCCAATGCTAAAAGCGAAGCGCCTGTTAATAAATTCATAAATCTATAATAAACTTATAATCTGCTTAACTAATAAACTTTAAACCATCGCAAAGAAAATCCACTTGGAGTTGAGCCTGCGATAAGTTGAAAACTAGGAACTTGTCAGTGGAAAACTTCCAAAAAACGAGCCTCGATGGGTCGACACCCGAGCCTGCAATACGGTTATGTGATACTGGTCAGTGGATACCCTGTTGTGACAGCTGTCAATTGGTCACAACATGGATGTGCAATATCAGGTTGCAGGCTCCCACACTAGCTAGAAAATGTGAGATTTCACGTTGTTTGTCCTATGCTGTGGATGGACGGACGGTCAAGTGACTACAAAAATTTCTCGGATGGATAGATAACCAAAGTTTCTTAGCTATGGGGCTTCGCTAATAATAATAATAATAATAATAATAATAATAATAATAATAGTAATAATAATAATAATAAATTTATTGACATAACTTAGACATACCTTAGATGTTCTCATAATTTAATGGACAGCTATATAAACGATGGTTTTTAACTTATGAACATTTTTATTTTATAATTCTAAGAAGTCCATAAAGCTTGTAGGATTTATTTATTTATTTATTGTTTTTTAATGACTTTCAGTTATCAAATAATTTTTACTCAGGGTTTTTATTTTTATGCGCAAGTTATTGTGTAATTTTTACCACAACTTTTAGTCGATGCTACGGCTGGTTAATGATAATAATAATGATAATAATAATAATAGGAAGACGAAGAAGAAGAAGAAGAAGAAGCTTGCTTAGACTTGAGCGGACCAAGGCCAAGCTGGAGTTGTGGACTCGGTGTGAGGTTTGATGATCACACTGTGCGGACGTGGCCAGTCATGAGATCTATAAATTTGTACCTAAAATATCTACCTAGTGTATATGTGTAAAACGCAGTCACTTGCTATTGGGATGTTTTGAAGCATTTTGGTCAGCAACTGTCTTTGACGCAACAACATGAAATTTTTTTTGATCTGTGCTTTAGCTGTTGCTTTCTTTTCAATTTCTAGTGGAGCGCCGGCAAGCAGGGAATATGGTGAGTGAAAAATCAATTTATCCTTAAAATACTTTAAAATAATGGCGAAATTAATCATTTATCATTCTTTTCGTTCGTTGCAAGCAGTGTTCAATAATCTCTTGAAAGGAATTGCTCGGCTTTAGGAGATCAGTATAAACAAATTAGGTTTTCGAAATTCGTGGTGTTAAAAGGCTTTTCGTTTCGTTTCTCTTTTCGTTTGGACCATTTTATTGCGGCTAGAACGACCTAGCTCGTACGTATCTAATTATTTTTTTCCCGGCCCTTTAAAATCCCCATCATTGTAGTTAACTTGAAGATAAAAAACATCATTAATTTTATTTTATCGTATGATGATATCCGACTTAGGCGTACGGAAAATTATGCTTCGCCTGATTCTTTAACTACAAGTACATTTTTCCGTGGGTGATTATTTATTATTTCTCACAACCTTTTCCTTTGATTCCTCCTCGTTCGTCTCGGTTTTAAATGTTGCTGAATTTTTCTGGAGTTAAACTCCAACGGTCTTTTTCTAAGTTTAGAAAAAGAAAAGGGAAAATCTTTGACTTCTAACTGTTCATTTACTCCATAAATGCGAAATTGGGAAGTTTCAAATAGCAGTAGTCATCGTGCAACGACGGCAACAGAATGAAGGAAAATTGTGCTGCACGTGCAAGTTGTTGTTTTGCTTATCTAAGTTGATGTTACAAAAACGGAGAACAGGGTGCGGGGAACGAGCGAAGAGAACGGAAAAATGAAAAATGGGAACAAAACCTAACCTGGATCGCAGCTCTAGCAGTAACTTTATTTCCAATTCTCTGCTTCATTCCAGTTTCTTATTTCCCATCCCCGTGCTCGTTTCCTGCTCCGCGCTCCCCGGTTTTAGTAACATCCTACAGTCTAAACCTATTGCTTTCTTGCACTCCCTGTTGTCCTGTCGTGGATGGGGGCTGTAGTGTTTGTCAGAGTTAAATCCCTGGAGGAGACTTAAGCCCTAAAAGAGACCTTACCAAAAAAAAGCAATCGATTATTAGTCCGCTTAAAGGGACAGTGTCCCGATTATGCGCACGCGCGAGCGTCATCTGTTTTTTCTTCAAAAGACAATAGAACTGTCAAATTGACTCGACAAGATTTCCTTCCGGACCGCACCGCCGACAGAGATTTGTTGTTTATATTCTCAAGTAATATTTTAGACTTTCGAAGAAGTCTTTCGTCTTATATAAAAATTTGACTTGCGGTTCGAAGACTCATCGCGATTTTATCGCTAGCTGGGCCGCCTCGCGACCCGAAAATCTCGTTCCGCTCGCTTTAAAAACATATTTTCTAATTTGAAACTCGTGTCAGAGGTCAATCGCTCCAAGTCCAGTAATATCTGCCTGATTTCCTCGCGTTCTAGCCTCAAACGTTTCAAAGACATAAATAAAAATGCAATCTCAACGCTATGAATCATCACAAAGGTTAGTCAAAAATGATATTATGATTTCATGTCACTAGTTTTTCAAAACATGTAGCGCCTGTTTGTTTGATTTTGTCGGCCGTAGGGAGATTCATTTAAAAGTATACTAACGCGTCGTTAGTAGTAGTAGTAAACCTTTATTTAACTAGGGTAATCACTTCAGAATACTTAAAAGTATATCTGTTATCAATAGGAGCCCTAAATTAAGACTAATAAAAAAGTTCAAAATAAATAATAAGAAACTAAGTAACTATAAGTTAATAATAGAAAAACTTGGAAAACATTCTGCTTCACGAAGCTCCCCTCCACAAGATCTCCTCAGTCACATCAATGTCTCAACGGTTTCTTTCTTACAGTCTTTATTGCTGCTGTTTCATTTCTGCGTATTCCTTTCACAATTATCTGAGCTTGTATGGAAGCTAGCAGAAGAAATAAGCCTTCAATCGGCATCAAAGTGCTTCCAATCTTTTGGTCCTCCGGCCAACGGCAATAAAAGTAACGCCAAAAAATCCAGATTTTGCCCAAATCGAAACTTAACAGGAACAATATATCATTGATCTATAATCCTGAGAAGTTTTAGTGTCGTATTGAACCCGGCCAAGCGCGATGCAAACGGATTTTTCAAGATTGTCTTACTCTCCTCGCATCTTTTGATTTCGCGACATCCTGTCCAAAAATCAAAGTTTCGTGCATGCGCAGTAACGGGATACTGTTCCTTTAAATTGCGTGAAAGATGTTGAAGTTGAATGTCATCTGACCAGCATACTATTTTATTTCATTATTGCCGTAAGCGGTATCTGTTTGGGTAAAAATATTTAGCTTCCCGTCATGAGCGCCAATATAGACGATGTAAACGAGACGACGCGGGCATCCGGCCCCGTCTCTGTCATATAGGATTTCCCTGCGGAATCATTGTTAACAAAACGTGTCGTAAGATTTTTATAACAACTAACTCTTCATTAATTATAAAGAAAGATGAAGATGATATTAGTTTCTCTTAATTTCTTCTCCCGCAGATGAAATTGACCTCATTGAGTCGGCAATGAAGCATTCTCCTCTTCATCACCATCATCACAATCACACAAATTGCATCAAAAAATGCCAAGAGAATAGTTGTAGCTGTTGCATGGAGAACCTTTGGGGTCACCAAGGTGCAGTAAGCGTTGTTTCTTTTATTGTAATTTTGCTGAGAGTGAGTTTTGAATATCTTGAGTTGTAATGAACCACACCCAGTTGAAAAAAATATTCCTCCTCCCTCCTTCTTTTAAAGTTGTATTTTGACCTAGGGTTAGACGGTGATTCAATCTACCCATCGTTTTTCTATGAAAGAGTAGAAATTTACTTACTTTTATCCATTTCAAGTCTTAGATAGGTCATGTAGGGAAAACCATGTAGTTACTTAATTTAAAGAATTCAATTTAATATTTGAACTTATGATGATTATATTTAAACGATACAAAAGTTGATTTGGTGTTACTTGACTGCGCACGAGAAAAAGTCCGAACGCTTGTGTTTAGTAATTGAAAAGCCTCCTGAGATGGAAGTGCTTTTGGTCACGCGATGGGGAGCAAGGCGAAATGAGGGACTTCATTTGACGTTAGTACAAAACGCATGAGTGTCATGCTGATATGGCAGGCACCTGACTTGACAGTTGGTACACTGCATGGGTGAATTTATACCAACGAGAGGCGAATTTTAGACGATTTTACGGCCTACGGTTAACAGGTCGCGGGATATGTTTGTTTTTCGGAAGTGCGTTTCAGTTCGGCTTTTTACCGTCAAAACCTTGCTTTTCCCTGAAATGTCCCCCGGGGAGGGGGGGGATACTTGGGTAAATTTTTGCTACCCCTTTTTAGTCTATTCTGTGGCCAATTATAGACCCTATCTTAGTCACGTTTAGGCAAATATGTAATTTTTGCGATCTCAACTTCGTCACTTTCTATTTTTATGAATTGACCCATTTTTTTAGATTGAATGAAGAACACTTTACTTTTCATCTACTGTACACACATTCTGGTACATTCGCTGACCGTATGTTTTACCCCAAAAAATCCGAAAATGTGTGACCCCATTCTAGTAACTCTATTGAAAATGCGACCCCATCCAGCGGCACATCCCCATTAGCCTCTTATAAGGAAGTAAACCCCCCCCCGGGAGGCAAACCCACAATGGATTGGATCTTTCCCAACGACCGATGCCACCGATCGATCAAATCAAAGACGGGTTTCAGCTCAATTTTAGGGGAAGTCTAACCGCAAACTTCTGCGGGGCAATTGAATCAGAAATAAAATGGCTGCTTTCTTCATAGCTCTACCGATGAACAGCTAAAATCTTGAAAAGTGGATAGAGATTTGGCAGTATTTCAATATTTTGTGTAGTTTTTTGACTAAGTCTTTACTGATGAACTGGTTTTTTTTAACACAGTTTATTGAAAACACAATAGTTCAATAATCATACAAGGCTCTGGTTTTTCAAACGTTGAATAGCGCTATCCACCGGAAAAAATCTATTCACTGATTGGATAACGCAATTGGTTTCCCTATGCTTATCCTTACTTAAGTGTTTTAACCGGTAGATAGCGCTATCCAACGTTTGAACAACCGGGTACAGAACTTCAGTTACCACGCATATGTTAAATAACAACTCAAACAACTTTATTTTTTTGCGTAAATCTTTTACAGTCAGTAACAATCAGTATGTTTATATTCCTTGCAAAGCCCTCATAGCCTTTCCCCGTCTGTTCAATATGTTCGAGGCCGTGCTTGCATTTTCTAGCGACTGGTGTTTGGAAAAGGCAATAATGATAAAAAACCCTGGCAAACAAACAAACCAAAAAACGCGACTTTTCCGTGACTTAACCGTGCTCAATCGATCTCGTCACCCTTACGGCACTTCCTCGTTAATTTCTTATCATCTGTCCTTCAAAACTTGACCATATTAATAAACATATTAATATTAATAAACCTTGTTTAACCCTCTCCCCCAAAAAAACCGTTTTTAACAAGTGCATTATGGGCAATGCAAAAATGGTGCGTTCTCGAGAGTGAGGCTGTTTCATAATCTCCAAAAACCTCATTATTCTATGAAGGCATTGAAAGAAAGCAGTAGCCTCTGAGAAAAACTGATTCTGCTCATGCAGTTTTTTTTTTTTTTCACGGAGAGCATTTCATGTTGGACGAAAAGCTATACAGTGTAGTGTTGATATTTTGGTTCAATTTTATCCTGGGTTTAAATTTACTTTCCTTTGTTTTAAACTCCGTATCATATGACATATTGAAGGGCTTGATATCAATTGGGACGTAAGTCCTGTTTCACCCCAAGTCACCGTGTTTTAAAGACATCGTGGCGAATTCAATTAAGTAGTTTTGTTACTGACCGAGGAACGAAGCCAGCAATCTCGACCGAACAAGCTTGGTCAATAAAGAATTATTTCACGACCAACGAGAGAACTTTTCCTTACCGGACTTACGCAGGAAACCCCGAGAGGGAAAGATGGGCCCATCTTCCCGGGTAGCCGATCAGAACGAATGCAGGATTCCCTCATCTTGCCAGCTTATATTCATGTATTGAGAATTTCTGTAACTGGCATGCCCTTTTTGTTTTTTTTTATCACATTCTGTAGCCGTTGCGGCATGTAGTGGGATACAGCTTGTCGACCCACAGATGATCCATTTTGAGCTTTTTTATCACCTGGTGCCCAAGAGCCAGTTCAACCCCAAACAGCATCTTTTTTAGTTTGGGAAAAAGATATTTTGGGCATTCATCCAAAAACGATTATCATCCCGGCCTCCTTCCACAGCAAGGTTTTGTACTGCTCTACAACTTGAGTCGAGCTGGGCGTTACCTGACTTACTTGGCGGACTAAGCAGAGGTTTTTTTTGCCATCTCACGGGCCTCTAATTTGAAAAATTTTAATCAGCTTTTGGTGACCCTTTCTGGACTTGGCTTGCTTACTATGTGAGAGCTTTCTCGTCGAGTCTCCTTTTTTGTATGTAGCCTTCTTTAAGACTATTTAGCTGCTTTATTCAGGAGTTTTGGTCTTCCCCTTCATTTCTTGCCTTCAAAACCTTCATTCCTCCATGATCATTTTACCACCCAACATTCGGATTTTCCAGTTTTTTAGCAGTTTCTACGACAGATAAGCCAGTAAATCGAAATATACATGCTCATTCCCTAAAATAGCTGAGCGTTTTTGCGTTAAGGGGATTTATCTTTCGTGATATTCACAAAAAACAAGGAAGGAGTTCGAACAATTCGGGCTATAAAATACAAAAAATATGTGGCTGGAAATTATACTCGCGCACGCCACCTTTGGCGCGGAAGTACACAAATCGAATATTCAAGTCAAAAAATGGCACAACAAGTATGAAAATGGTGAATTAGATTGAAAGAAAAATTTTTGTTTCAATGATTGGCTTACCAAGACCAATCGTACTGAAATACAGACTTTAACGTAGAGGAACGAACTTTTGGGACACCCTGTAATTAAAATAACAATTATTCACCGAAGTGGAGGTGGCTAGTATTTTAGTATATACTAAAACAGTGAAATAATTTAGCACAAAAATGATGATCTTTAACTCATCTACTGTTGCCAACGATTACAATTTTGGCGCTCGATGACCTAACGGCCGCGGTCGTCGCTTTTTCTTAGCGACAAATAAAACTTTTGAAGGCGTTTGTTTAGCTCTTGCGGGGAAGTTTCTTTAAAAGGAGTTGTGATTTCTTTTTGTATTTAAAATAATTCTGTAAAAAAGATTATTCAATTTAGTTTTAAGCTTATTTATGAACAAGTCAACTAAATAAAGTAACGCCAGCCTTAAGCTTAATTTGCATTTGTAAACAAAAGACTTTTTCACCGGTTTTATCGATAAATTCAAGTCAAAAAGACAAAAAGCTTTACCTGTTAAAACTTCCAAACCGAACTTCGTCACCTTCTTCATGTATCTCGGAAATAGCTTGCTTGATTAGTTGTGAAATTTCTTAGTTTGTTACGGTAGCAAACCGGGAAGGCATTTTGCTCTCAACCTACGCGAGTTTGGCGTCGCTCGCTCGGAGAAACTGGAGGTGAATCAGTGAATAGTGCAGGATATTCACTGATTGAGTAGCCAATCAGAGCGCGCGAATAACACTATCCACTGTTTTAGTATAGAGTGTTTTCACATGACGTCACGGCGGCCATATTGGTGTCCCAAAACAATGAAACGGCGGCCATGTTGGTGTCCCAAACCAATCCTGTGGGAGTTGAACTCTTTTCTTATGCAAACGCTTTCTTTTGTTCCAATAAATTTGCATAGATGCTGGCCACGTGAGTGAAAACACTCTATATACTAAAGAGAATAGAGTACTAAAGTGATGACGTCATAAAAATGAAATTTCTGAAAATTATGGGATTTGTCAGGATATTCTGAAAGAACGATGTCCAAGAGGCCTACTTGCCAAAATTGAGCATTTGGGGGCAAATTGTCTCTGAGATCGTAGCCCAGTTATACTCAGAAAACTCCATACAAACCCTTCTAATTTTTTTTTGGGTCGACCCCAAAAAAATTTAGAAGGGTTTGTATGGAGTTTTGTAAGCATAACTGGGCTACGATCTCAGAGACAATTTGCCCCCAAATGCTCATTTTTGGCAAGTAGGCCTCTTGGACATTGTTCTTTCCAGAATATCCCATAATTTCAGAAATTTCATTTTTATGACGTCACACTTTAGTACTCTATTACTGTCTCGATTTACTCAAATATCTCATTTCTTTCTGTCGGCAGTGTGTATGTTCACTACCTTTACACCCTTTCCTTTGGTAAGTTGTTTATTTTAATTCTAAAATTATTACTTTTATTTTAGACTGGTTAAAAAGGCTTACAATACACTCTTAGAGTAAATGTGAATTATATGAGAAAGTATGTCCCGATTAGGGGAGTAAATTTTATGTTACAATTTTCATTTGCTCGTGTTAATTCACGACAAAATTTGTACATATCCTCCGATTCAATTGTTGCTAGAGAAAATGTCTTTCAATAATAATTCAATTTGTTCTTAGGGTGTGGAGTTTTCTCTGACGTGGGGTGAAAAAAATCACTTTAAGGTGACAGCAACAGGTACTTAAATCAAACAAATTAAACAAATCTAACTTACAAAAAAAAAACACTCTTTTATTTTAAAGCTGCGGATTTCACTGTTGATTCGGTTTCCTTCCTAACTCTGGATATGGATTGAATCACTCAAACTCGTAGCACTGATAGACCAGAAGCACTGGACAGAGGCTCGACACTTATAGCCAACCCTTAACTGCTCCCTTCAAAAGGGTCGCAAAGTGACACCTGTTATAGAGCGTTTTCACGTGACGTCTCGTCCGCCTTATTCACGGTGTCCCAAAGCAGTCCTTTAGGAGTTGAACCATGCACCGGAATTGTGGCTAGAGAAAATTTTAGCGGTTATAATCTGCTATCCGTCTTAAAGCGAAAATTTTCTGTTCTTGGCGGTAACGATTGATCGGGTAACCCTACTTAGACCCTGATACAAGAAACGCGTTTGTTTCCTTTTTTCCCTTGATCAACAGATTTGCATCCATCACCCATATGTTTTAAACCTGGCAAAACAGGCAAGTTTGTAAAGATATGCATCGACATCACCCAAATATCATTTGAGAGAGGTCATGCTGGAGGCTGCTTCGGAGTGACAACTGAGCCTATACCAATAAAGTTCACTCTCGCTTGTCTTTACATGGGACCGGGACCTGACCGTCAGGAAAACCCTAGAACTGTGAAAGCTGATAGAGTACCAGCAGTGCCTCTAGAACTCGCCATGGACCCTAAATACGTCATGGACGCAATACCAGCAATACCAGCAGTACGAGCAATGCCACTGAGGCCTGCCCAACAGGAGGACTATAAATCTTATGTGGACAGAATACCAGCAATGCCTCTAGAACCCACCGTACAAAAGGATCCTAAATATGTCATGGATGCGATGCCAGGGGTACCTGCTATGTCATTGAAGGCTGTCCAAGAGGAGGACTATGAATCTATAGTGGACAGAGTGCAAGCAATGCCTCTAGAACCCACCTTACAAAAGGATCCTAAATACGTCATGGATGTGATACCAGCAGTACCAGCAACG
>CALNXI010002803.1:0-10137 GCA_942486025.1 Porites evermanni
ACAACCCATCTCTAAGATAGTGATTCCCATCGTTTCATGTTCGAACGTTGTTCCAAGTGTAAGAATATTAGTTCCAGTGAAAAGATATGGGGCAGTACTTTCTTATGCTAATGGGTTTTTAGTCCATATATAACTCCAAGTGTGGCGGCTCAAATACTCGCTGTAAATAGTTCGTTCCAGTCGCTGAATCTGCATTATATTATACATGTAAGGTTTAAGTCTGTGGATAAAACGTGATTTGACCGTTTTCAGTGTTGTTCAAAATCCTTTACCGTCTCAGTCCTAGAGCGAATCATGGTTAAATGTAAAGTTGTTCTAGCTAACTTTTGAGCCTGTGGACGAAATCCTATGGTGTGACCATTCAAATGAAAGCTAGTGAGCAAAAGTTTCCGGTGGTACTTTTTTTTATGCTGCAGAAGGTGGTTCTATCTTTTGAGTCTGTGGAATGAAATCCTACGGTGCGACCATTCAGATGAAAGCTACTGAGCAGTACTTTCCTGTGGTGCTGTTTATTATGCTGTAGAAGGTGGTTCTAACTTTTGAGTCTATGGTTGAAATCCTGTGGTGTGACCATTCAAATAAAAGCTTTTGAGCAGCATTTATTATGTGCTATTTATTATGCTATTAGAGAACGGTTCTAACCTTTTCGTTTGTGGACGAAATCGTATGGTGTGGCAACTCAAATAAACACTCCTCAGCAGTATTTTTGCAAGGTACCTCTTGTTCATCCACAGTTTTTCAAAACGAGATTAAATTTGGAATTTTTTGAGATAGACTATCACCATGAGAAGTGAAAGGGTTAAACAGGTAAAAAGATTCGGCAGTGACCGATAACCTTATTCTTAGTGCCACACCCACTATCCGAGTTAAGTGAAATTTTGCGGATGTAGTGCAGCAGCGTGCAATAAACGTAGTCACATAACAGAAACTCAATACATCAAATCATGGTACATTTGATGATTCACATGGATATTTTTAGCCAACTACTCAAAAAAAAAAATCATTCACTGTACTCTCTCTGGTAATTGGACTCTAAAAGAGTGCTTTCCTCGACCTTTTTTTTGTATCAGGTAAAATTTAATAGATTGATTAAGTGACCATCTCCGGACTGGATTGGATCAAAAGACCTCATTCGCTAAGTGTGATATCGAATACACATTGCAAATTAAGTGATATTCCCTGGAGATTTCCAAATTTTGCGAAAAAAATAAAAAACAAATGGCAGAGGGAAAGAGCTCCAGATGAGGTCTTAGTTGAATGTTAACACTTAAGGAATTTGACCACACACTTAAAAGTTAGAGAATACCTTCCGTGTCTCCATAATTATCTCTCGGGGTGAAAGTGTCATGATATATGTACGAGCTTGACTGTCTTTTTTGTGCAACATCGAAAGAGAATATTTTTTGAGTATGGTGACATAAAAAAAAAAAAACGTGAATATCACCTGATCCTTTCAATGCCGAAGTTGGCCGAAGTCAAAATTCAACAAATTTCTACATTTCATTTTGTAAAATGCTGAAAAACAAATAGTGCCAAGTGAAAGTACTGTAAAAGAGGTTGCATTTGAATGGTCACATCATAGAATTTCATCCGCAGATTCAAACCTTAGAACCACCGTGTACCGCATAATAAACAGTACCACAGGAAAGTACTGCTCAGTAGCTTTCGTTTGAATGGTCACACGATAGGATTTTTTCCACTGATTCAAAAGTTAGAACCACCTCACGCTAAAAGGGCTAAACAGCGATCGTGAATAGGGAGCCTTTCTTTTCTTGTGTCTTTTTTTTACTTCAGAACTGACCTAAATCAAACTACAAAAGCACCCGAAGAAACTATTCAAAGTGGCTGTTATCTTTATGTTCGTATATTAAGATAAAATATTTCCTTACCTTCTGTCGTGTTATCGGTAGATATTGAGTCCGATTTTAGCCTCAATTAAATTAGCTTTAGGAAACAAATGAAACAGGAACTTTCGAATTTATCACAAGTAATCTAACAGCTAGGATTAGTTTCAACAAAGATGGCTAAAGTCAGACTGACTGTCTGAGCTGAGATGTCTTGTCACGGAAATCAGGAGTTACGACCACATGAAGCCACAAGTGAAGCCAAAAATTCCAAACATGAATTTGAAAGAGCACTGTTAAATAGCTTATACTTAGTAATTACCGAGAAAGATTTCGTCTATTCACGTATATAAGGCTAGAGATATTTACCAAATTCTTGTTTGTCTTGTTTGATTGCGAAATAATAAACAAAAATTGCGAAATTGTAACAACACTTCATAAAATTCATATTTTGACATCTTTATCTTGACACGACACCAGAAAAAAGGAAAAGAAGCATTTCTCTCCAAAACTAAACCCCAAATATTGTTCCTCTAAAGCATGGATACGAAACGAAAAACATTTTTAGTTAACTCTGTCATGCCCATGAGGAATGTAGGAAATTATTTAATTCCAATGTGTAACGTACTCGAGAACCGATAGTACTATGGAAAGAAACTTAGCCAGAGGATCGTCAATAAACTCAAAAATAAAAAAAACTCGCTCGTTTCTAGGTCTGACTTGTGGAGTGAAAGTCGTTTTAGGTTTTCGTTCGCGCCGTGCTTTAAAAGAATGTGAAAGCTAGACCAGTTTTATACATTTAATTATAACAGTGAAGAATTTCTAGCCCAGACTTATTTAATGGGAATTCACGCGTAGGTATTTCTGACACCAATGTACTTAAAATAAAAGTCACTTATGGACACATTTCTTTTCTAAAGTGTCGGTTTGTCTTGACTATCCTTCAAAATCTATAGTGACTAAATGGAGTGGATCTAACTTTGAACTTGTGAGCATGGTTGAGCCTTTCATTCCTGACAGTGGCCTAATTGAATATACACACACACAAAAATCAAAATTTGTTTTTGTAAAATCCTAAGAATTACATAAAAGCATAGGATTTCACAGAGATTCTAAAGTTAGAATGACAAATCATCTCACCTGATCTTGGTCAAAGAGTTAAAGGGCCTCAGAAAATTCTTGAAGAATCTGAGCCACCTATTTTGCTAAAATGGGACGATAACATTTTAATCGGAAGGTTAAAAGTTTGTTCCTGTACTATTCAGTGTTTAATATGCTGTCAAGATGGATTGTTCTAACTTTTGAGGCTGTGGATGAAATCCCATGGTGTGACCGTTCAAACGAAAGCTACGGCTGAGCAGTACTTTACTGTGGTGCTGTATATTATGCTGTACAAAGCGGATCGAACTTAATGCCTGTGAAAAAATCTAAACTGCTATAATTTTAAAGTTTAAATGAAATCAATTTAGCAGTACTTTCATGCAGTAATGTGATTAAACGCTTTACAAGATCATTCACACTTTAAGTCTCCGCGCCCATTAATTGTACACAACGATGTGTTTGCGCCTGTGGCAAATAAAACCCGAAGTTACGACCGCTTTAAATCGCTTGGCGAGTCCTCTAAGATGGTACATCCTGTTCAGTTTTCTCGTAAACTTTGTTACCATGTTTGAGTATGTAACATTTTACTCTTGATAAGTGAATAACGCAAACCTAGCATATCAGACTAGAGACGATTTTCCTCGAGTGAAGGTTTACGATGTTGAAATGGGCGCATTTAATTTGGACTTAATTCTATTAGTACGTTATGACCATCTAAATAAAAGCTATTGATGAGTGAAGTAGAGTAGGTCTGCGGTGCAGAATCAAATTGCTTGTTTTGTGGATCTGTGGTAAAACCGTTCCTGTGCATGGCAAAGCTGAAGAAGGGTTTTACAGAGTATGAGCCAGTTTTTGCGTTGGCAAAGGCCTTGTAAGTACGGTAAACTATCGAAATCGGAATAGATCAGCTTGTAGGTCATGCTACTTATTTTAAAATATTGCAGTCGTTTCACCTCCAAGTTATTGTTAAACTACATATTTTTGCAGTAGGATTAGGTCAAATATTATGGTTTTATACATCAAAAAAGTATTTGAAAACATAACATCCAATCGACGACAGAAAGTAACACATGGAAGGAAAGACACTGCTTTGAAAGACTATCTATTGTGAAGGTTGTATTAAACCATTTCGCCTCATTTTACAAAGTAGTGCAAAACAAATGGTATTATGAGAAAGGTCTGCCAAAGAGGTGATATTTGCATGATCACATCAACTGAGTTCTTTTACAGTATCAAAAGTTAGACCAATTATTTTCATACCTCCACAAAATACTCTACAGCTGAGGGGGTTTAGAAAATTAGCAAATTGCACTAGAAAAAGACAGTCTTTCTTCTGAGAATTTGCTTCGCCAATTGTCTGCTTTTTTGCGACAATAAAATAATGTTTTGGGTACGACAAGCTCTGCTAGGACCTTCAACAAGGCGTCCGCAGCTGGCAAATACGAGGAATTCATTTCTTTTTCTAAAATATGCTACTTTTAAAACTGCTCAGCGAAAACACGCGTTAACGTCACTTTTTATATCGTCTCCGTTTATTGTCCCTAAGTGATATGGAAAACAGTGACCGCAATTCTAATTCTTTCTCAAAGATTGGTTTTGGGCTCCTACGACTTGTTATTTAGGAGAGGCTTGTAATGTGTGTTATCGCCATGATAGTAAGTTCTTACTTCACGTTTGCATAAAAAATAGATTAACTCTTCAATTTTTAGAGTCAATTAATTATTATATAGACGCGTGATGGAGTTTCAACTTAAACAATCCTTATGTGTGACCATTCAAATGAAAACTACTGAGCAGTACTTTCCCGTGGTGCTGTTTATTATGCTGTACAAGGTGCTTCTAGCTTTTGAGTCTGTGGATGAAATCCTGTGGTGTGATATTCAAGTAAAATCTCTTCAGCAGCACTTTTATTGGGACCATTTATTTTTCAGTATTTTTACAAACTTAAATTTAGATTTAAAAAATGGACTTTGGCCATTTTTAGCCGGGGTAAAGGATTGAGATAAACTGAAAATGTAGTAAGCATAAATGTTTCATTTATTTAATAGTTTTTATTGTATGAAGCCATTAAAAAAGAATGATAAAACATGAATAATCTATTCTGATATGAGATAAAGACGCTAAAGGAATTTGATAGAAATGATTTCGTAATCCCGGTTATAAAATGTTAAAGTTGATACAAGTAGAGAGATAATTACCGTATCACCGGTCTGCAAAATGCACGACTGCTTGATGGGATTATCCGTGAAAGACTGAGGATATATCCATGAGTAAATGCGATTAGGATGTGAAGGATAAAAAATTTTGGACACGCGATAAGTTTCATTGACAGCTGGATCCACAAATAGATCGGTTTAAAGTGGAAAAAAAAAAGGATATTTAAAAATAGCTTAAACATGGCACAATATGTAACAGATAAGAGAGAGAAAGTGTTATGTAATGAACTACTACACTACCCTTTATCAAAATTCAAATTCTCATTTGTTGTCCTTATACGTTTTCAATTGAAGTTGTGGAAGGAATTTGTTGAAGTATCAGTTAGATTCATCTTGCGTGATCATGTCCTCAATTCTCATGACCACTGTGTTTTATAAAGCAGTGATATCACTCTTGGGGCTTTAAGGATTAAGAAATTAAATAAATGACAAAATCACAACGTCCTGACAAGTAAATACGTCCCCAAAGCATTTTTTCAAGTTAGCCACAATTGGGATGAATTAAAAAAAACTGTCACGATAGAAAGTTTCCAAGTTGTAGTCTTCTTCACTTCTTATTCTTCGATTTTTCGTACTATTTTTGTTGGAATTCTTTGTGCGGTTTCAAATCACAGATTCGAACCTGTTAAAATAAATTTTCATCTGACAATAAATGCGTAATATAAATTTGTAGCTACTGCTGCAGAAAAAGGTTTGGTAAAACGCAATAGAATCGCCAAAACGTGGCTATGAAGTCTTCAGGAGAAATTTGCCTGTGTAAAAAGGCCAGGGCTTTTCTTGCGGTGATTTTAAATATGAAAAGGCCCTGGTGACTAGTTTCCAAGTCATGTGACTCTGCTGGGGAGATTGATGGAAAGTTCGAGGTACTTTTCTGTGCACGCGTTTTTTATGCTGCCCTGATAAAAAAAACCGTGAGGAAAATTGCCTGTTTTTCTGTATGAAACGCCGAAAGAAAGAATCGGTCTCTTGTTCACGTCTCCTTCCTAATCGTTTATTTTAGAAATTGTTATACAAAGAAGATAAACAGCGGAATCTTTGAGACTAACAACGGAGCATTTATTTACACTGATTCTTGCAATGTCTTGTTTCAGGTGTGGTTTAAAAACAGAAGAGCCAAGTGTCGCCAACTGGACAAAGCAGCGGAAAACAAAAGAAAACTCGAAAAAAAATCTCCACCAGGGCCAATTCCTTCTCCATCAAAAATCAACGAACCAAAAAAATCAAGTCCTTCGCCATACCAGCTCCCAAGCTGCAGTGCGAACATGAACGGGAACATGTGGAACAATTCATCGTCAATACCACTGACGCATGGTCAAAATTACCCCTCTCCTCCCGTACTGACAAACAATTCCGGCCCAGTGTTTATGCCTCCCCCACACCCTCCCCCTGCGCCGGGACCCCCACCTTATTATCGACAAACCGCTGACTGTTCCTATATGTCATCGCCGTATATGCACATGAATAGACCGGGCGAGCAACCGTATCCTCCGACACATATGTAATGAACGAGCTGTTAAAATCAAGCTATGTATATCTGGGCAAATCGACAAGGAGCGTCTTCGCGAGAGAAGCTGACCGTGCCGAGTTCAAGGCGAAGATTGCCGAAGCGCGGGTTTTAGCGAAGATGTCCGATTGTCACGCACAAGGATGGGCTTGGCAAAGGTTTTAGAGTATATGCTCAGTTGCTTTCAAGCGCAAAGAGTTTTGTTTTTAATTTTAGACCAGAGAAAACTGTATATAAGAATAATGAGCATCATCTTTTAAAAGATGCGAAATGAGAATTGTAACAATCGCGTTTAGAGGTTTTTATGACACAGTTTTATTATTTCGGAAACATGGGGTCAGCCTATGGAGAGATGAATCATTAGCTGAGTTATATCGCAAACAGCTGGTTGGTACTTTTTTTGGTCGACGTGAAATTATTTGTCTTTGTCATAATTTAATGCAATTCTAGAGTACCGCGTAATATATTTGTAGATCGTTTCTGTTGTTGAAAATATCACATTTTCTCTAACAACCAAACCTGAACTAATAGAAAAAGCCTATCATGATACAAACTAAGGATTCGTAGGAACAGGTTACTGACTTTCGGGGCAAACGTGTCAAAGTTAAAGGAGCTGTGTCACGGCAGTCCAGTTCATTTTGTTTAATTTTGCCAATTACTCGCCCTAAATCGCTACGGAACTTAAAGTAAACAAAGAAATTACATGGAAATGACAAAATCAGATATTCGAGACAAACAAATACGTCTTCTGAGCATTATTTTTGAAGTTGCAAACAGCAGAGATAAACTTTGAAAAACTGTTAGGCTGAACAGTTTTCAAAAACCCTTAATTCAATCCGTTTCAGTCTTCTTCAGTTTTGCCCATCCAATGCAGCTGTTGTATCTGTTGTGTTATTTTAACCTTCCTTTAATGTTTTAAACGGTTATTTTTATGTTTCTCTTAATTTAACGGGCATTTTGGCTGAATTTCGTGACACAGCTCCTTTAAGGTTGTTTACCATTTACATCAGCAAACCGATTGGTTCATGGTTTGAGCAAAATGGTAAGCCAAATTTAGGGATCATTTGAGGTTTCTGTGTAACTCACCACTTACCCCACCCCCAAGTCACAACTTTGCCCTTAATGAGAAGCAAGTGTTAATCTTGACTTAGGGGAGGGGTAGGTGAGGTCAAAGTTAAGGTTGTTTACCATTTACATGAGCAAACCGATCTGTTCACGGTTTGAGCAAAATGGTAAACCAAATTTAGGGATCATTTGAGGTTTCTGCGTAACTCACCACCTACCCCTCCCCCAAGTCACAACTTTACCCTTAATGAGAAGCAAGTGTTAATTTTGACTTAGGGGAGGGGTAGGTGAGGTCAAAGTTAAGGTTGTTTACCATTTACATGAGCAAACCGATCTGTTCACGGTTTGAGCAAAATGGTAAACCAAATTTAGGGATCATTTGAGGTTTCTGCGTAACTCACCACCTACCCCTCCCCCAAGTCACAACTTTACCCTTAATGAGAAGCAAGTGTTAATTTTGACTTAGGGGAGGGGTAGGTGAGGTCAAAGTTAAGGTTGTTTACCATTTACATGAGCAAACCGATCTGTTCACGGTTTGAGCAAAATGGTAAACCAAATTTAGGGATCATTTGAGGTTTCTGCATAACTCTCCACCTACCCCTCCCCCAAGTCACAACTTTACCCTTAATGAGAAGCAAGTGTTAATTTTGACTTAGGGGAGGGGTAGGTCGTCAGTTAACCAGAAACCTCAATTGATCCAAATTTAGTACCAGTAAATTTTGTCCTGGAATCGCGTTGACCATTTGCACAAATCAGTTCCATTTACCGAAAAACGGCCGTGAAAGACTGAAACTGTTATCAAGGATGGCTTTGAAGAAATGGAACACAAGTTTCCGCTTGGAACATTCCGACCAGGAAAACAGGACTACCGTTTCAAACGGAAATTTTCCTCTGAAATGACCCGAAAGGTCTTGTTGCATTTATTTTCTAACCAGATTTTCCAGAAACTCTTTGTTAATGATAGACAACCTACAATACTGAACAGCCTATCAGAATTTAGGGTAAGGATGTGCAGCTGCATAAAAGCGCGGGGAAATGAGCATTATTATTGCAGCTGCAAACCTCTATATAACGAAGTCCATGGTGTAACAAGCAGTATTTCTTCACCCTTATAAGAGTACAACATATGGACAAGAACCTCGCCTTAACGAAATCTCGTCATAGCAAACATATTTCGTCAGTCCCTTAGCCCTTCACTATGATGAGGTTCCACTGTCGCGCTATGCAAAAAGCACTTCAATCCAGTACGGGAAAATGTGTAAAGGTCAATGCAAAGTTAAGCATTAATAATGGCATCTAAGATTTCCTATTAGTACCATACAAATATATGGAAAAGAAATGTATTCAAATATAGGGGTACTAATGTGTTTGATTCTACATGTAAGGCTATTAGAACTTGTCACAATTAACCATCTTTCAAGATTATTATAATCCTAGAAATGTCTCACCTTGTCTTTTGCGAAGAACAGCTCAATTTTCATCTTTCTCTTTTTTAAATTTTGACCATATCGTTGTTCACTTATTCAGTTGACGCATGCGAAACTCCATTTGCTGTTGAGAATATCAGATGCATTTTCATATTAAAAATTTAAGGCACATAATTAAAAATCAGTTCAAATAAAATAATTTATTCATAGATATGTGTGATGGATGTGTCTTGTGAGGATGTTGACTATGTCTTGTTAAACCCATGAAATGCATGTATTGGTTCAAGTCTGTCACCCCCCTCCCCCAGCATGTGGGGTTTGGGAGGGAGGCCAGGTAAGCAAGGTAATTCAAACCTTCTTGTGTGACCAGCCCCCCCCTCCCGGGGAGGGTTTACTTGGGACTTGGGTTAATTTTTGCTGGGTATGTACCGCTGGCCCCTCAGAACCCCTACCTCATGATAGTCTATAATTTTTCTGTTGCCATAATTATTATAGACCTCATCTTAGTCAGTTTGGCAAAAAGAAATTTTCACAACCCCATTTTTCTGTTTATGCATCTACATTATAATAAACAATTAATGAATGAGACTGAGTATCTTATGAAGAATTATGGACATCAAGGAGGGTGTTATCCATCGAGGCCTTAGGCCGAGGTGGATAACACCCTCCGAGATCTCCATAATTCTTCATATGATACAAAAGCCAAATTCAATAATTGTTTTAATATTCATTCAAAATAATTCCTAGATTGAAAACATAGCTAAAACATGCTTACTGCCATCGATCAGATCAATGTTAAGTTCATCTTCGATTGTGCACGTTTAGGGTTGTTCAGCTGCGCAAATATTCTCCAAATAGCAAATATCACCCTTCAACTTGTCTTCTTGCTGTTCTTGTCATGTTTTTAGCTACTATTTCGCCTAGTTCTTACTCTTGGAACAAGTGAAATGTCCAACATAATTTTTGTTTTCACAACCAAA
>CALNXI010002803.1:19983-62984 GCA_942486025.1 Porites evermanni
ATGTATTTCAGGCATCCCATTGATAAGCATTTATTGTATTTAGCTATCCAATAAATCCAATAACCGATGTGTCCAAATAAACAACCGTTGCAAGCAAGGCGCCAGCCGGTGATGGAATTAAATATAGTTTTTTATTGCTTTAAGATATGAGGGCGGTTATGATCGAAAGCTAAGATAGAGGTGTTAAAGATGCCTTCATTAACACACACAGATAAAGGAAAAGAGAAACTTCGCCTTCGTCAAAAAGAGATCTGGGTACGTGATTTATGAGACACAGGAAAAAGTCATACCTCCCGTGAGGGTACCAGGAGTTCTTAATACCAGTTCTACCATGTTGTCGTTTAACGTGCGTCGTACGTTGTTTCGTAGTCTTGTCAGCCCAACATTGGATAACGAAAATATCAAAAACTCCGTCATTCAGAAGGCAATTGGCTTCTGCGTTATCGCGTTATCAGTGGCTTTAGGGTTCCCTTAGCTTCACTTATCCAATTTGTACTAATAGGAGACAATAAGATATGGGAGCATATGTTAAGCAGTCAAACTTATGGCAAATTAAGTTAAGCTGTCATCTTAAAAAGCTGTGTTCGAGGTGGTCGGGCTTCAGTGCACCGTATTTGGGAAATCTTAAGAGAAGTGACAAACAGATTTAGATAAGAATTAAGGGGTTGTGAATGGAGGTTCAACAATTCTCGACACCTGAGGCGAACGTATCTTTCACATAAGAAACTACATGATGTTCTTTTTGAAAGTAACAAAGCAATTCAAAGCAGTTATACTAAAAAATTACTTATAATTAAAGCAGGACTAAATATACAATGACTACAATGGGATTCAAGCAAACTATCAATCTCATTACAACGAAGTTATAGATTTAATTTGAGGCGAGAGTGCTACCACACTGATGTAAGCTTCTTCGTGTTTAGATGTAAAGAATTTAACATATAGTGGATAAACCGATTTAAAACGAGTTCGGCTTTGCTTAATTGCCACTCATTTTTGGCGCAATCAGAGATTTTTTTTTTCTTTTTCATAGTTTTGTCTTTCGCGGATGTAAGGTAAACCAAGACAGTCTTGGATTCTAGATACCACGCTGTCATTTCCGGATTCCTAGCCAGTGGAGCTTGGATTCGGGATTGAGGATTCCTTGAGCTAAATTCTGGATTCCAAAGCCCAGGATTCCGAAAACCAAATGAAAAAGTTTAAGAGATTCCGGAATTCGTATTACCTTTTAAGATGCGTTGTCTTGTATTTGGATGTCTAATCTTATTTTTACCAATCAGTTCATCGTCTATCTTCACACATAAAGCGCTCACTGCCGTCTTAAAAACCCCGCAACCCGACATTTGCCAACCCCTTGTCGTGAGTCGGAAGTGAGTTCATAAAGGCGATATAAATCTTTCTGGTGCCATCCCATGGTAGACACAAACTAAAACTTCAACTTGAAGCCTGACAAACTTCTAACTTTGCAAGCCGATATGTAGATAACGCAGGCACACCCATAAAGGAATGTATCGGTAGACGCTTTGAATCTGTTAAAAAAAGGCCTTGTATAGGATGAAAGATAACCTAGTGGCACTTTCCTGCGGTACTGTACTATTGTAAGTTTATGGATGAAAACCTATGGTATGATCACTCCAATGGAGGCTTTTAACGAGCACCTTTACTTGGTGCTGCTCGTTTTAGTTCAGTATTCCTCAACAAGAACTTTTCATACACTCAGCATTTGTTTTATCTGATCGCAATCGTCACCAATTTTAGTGAAAAAGGTATGACCTATCAGAGGCATTTTTTATCTTTTCGGGTCTTTAAGTTCTATGGAAGAAGGTTCTAGGAAACGAATCTTATCGCACGAAAACTGCCGCAAGTAACTGCAGAATAGGGCAAGACACCCTTACATATGATAAACAGCTGTTCTCTCAGTAACGCCCCTTACATTTCTATTACCTACAGCTAATTCCCTAGTTTTCTCTCTTCTTTCTCCTTAAACAGATACGAGTCGCGAAACGGTGTGCGTTTAGGGACAAAGGAGCTTAAGAAGGAGAGTAAAAGCCCCTGGGCCTTTCTTAGCGGCAAAATCTTTCAAATATAAAAGCTCCTTTCCTTTAGCCTACGGGAGTAGAGTCCTTTTCGGCTTTTGTTTCACACGCCACGCGGGGAGAGGCGAGAAGCGGGAGAGACGGCTGCGTTTGCAACCTACCTTCCCCTCTCCTCGACATGAAGATGAAAGTAGAATAAAATCGCAAGGCTCTGCAAACTCTACTCGGGGCTCAAAAGTCTTATAAGAAGTTTGAAGCCTTTTTATTGCTGGCTGTCTAAGGCATCAATTCAAAAAACGACTTCAGGACGTGACCTGACGTGAAGATTGTAAGATTGAGAGTACCCCAACACAACTTCAAAAGTGAACAGCTGTTCTATCTGCATTTCAAATTTCGTTACTTCGAGTTTAATTCAAGTTATTTCTTGCTGCAAATCTACGCCCTTTTAATAATTCGAAACCAATAACGCTTTCATAGCAACTTTCTTCAAATTACGACCCATAGTCGGCAAAAATCCGAACTTCGATTTCGCTCATATTTTGCTCATGAATAATCTGTGTAATAAAAAGGCTGTAGTCAGTTTTTCCAAATATCCAGTTATTTCGTTTTTGATATATATTCCCTCGGTGTTTCGATATCAGATAAAACAATTCTCGTATTTGATAATTTTATCACTTTTCAGTGTTTAGATACCTGTCGAAACACTCTTTCTCGTGTTTGGTTTATTACTACTAAGTGTTTTGACGCCCCTTTTTGTGTTTAATATATTCTGACTTCTCAGTGTTGGATATCGGATGAAAAACTCCTAGTGTTTCATACATTAGTTCTCGGTGTTTGGATATCAGATAAAAGACTCCTCGTCTTTGATGTATTACTTCTTAGTGTTTGCATATCTGATGAATCGCTCCACGTGTTTCTGACGTCCTATGGAACACTACTAATTAAAATGAAGTATTTCCAGTTGAAAGACTAACTTTCTTTGTTAGTTCAAAAAAGGCGGTTTATTGCCAACAAACAAGTTTATAAACAGACTTAACTAGGTAAGTGCTTCAAACAAGCGAATGAAAAGCCAAGCTGCCCCGCTTTTCGAAAACCCGTAGTTAACCGTGGCCGAACGGAGAAGTGGCGCCAAGGGTCGAAAAACTCCCGTTCGTCCGGGACCTTGATTGCAGTTAAATTTCACAGTAGATAGCGCAATTCACCTTTGTTTACTGTAGAATCGAATATGAACTTGACCGATCAAACTGTCTTTCGATCGTGTTACAAACCTGGTAAAATATTATCCAGTGGTGGGAACGAACCTGGCCCGAAGTTCGACGTATTTCGTCTACAGTCATTATCTTCAGCGGTTTTCCAGTGCATTGAATAACATTTTACCAGTTTTACAAGACCGAAAAACGGTTTGCTCGATTCAACAGTATAAAAACAAAGGCGATGCTCGGTATCAGGGTATCAACTGTAAAATTTAACGACAATCAACAATCAAGGTCACAGTTAACTCCCCCGCGCCCTGTGATGGTCCAGGGTAAGAAAAACAAGAGCGCTACTCGTCCGTCCAGGGCACAAGAGGGAATTCATGATTTTTCAAGCCCCGAAGAACTACCGATGTGGGACAGTCTAGCTCAGAACTCTTTACTATAGGTACTGGTAATCAAGAGGGTCTGACATTTTTCGCACCAGAGAGACAATTGTACATCAGTTATAAATAAAGGCTAAAAATCTAGTTATTTCAGCTGTTCTTGTTTCTGTTTTTCCTGTGAAAGGAGTCCATCCTTTCTTCTCTCTCTCCTCGACACAATACGCAGCTGTACTTGCTTTTAGTCTTGGCTAGTTGAGCATACTCCTTTTCATTGATACCATCGCAATCTGCAAGCAAAGAACACTTCGTAAGCAAATCTGGTATAATTAAGTTCGATAAGTAACCGTNCTCTTTACTATAGGTACTGGTAATCAAGAGGGTCTGACATTTTTCGCACCAGAGAGACAATTGTACATCAGTTATAAATAAAGGCTAAAAATCTAGTTATTTCAGCTGTTCTTGTTTCTGTTTTTCCTGTGAAAGGAGTCCATCCTTTCTTCTCTCTCTCCTCGACACAATACGCAGCTGTACTTGCTTTTAGTCTTGGCTAGTTGAGCATACTCCTTTTCATTGATACCATCGCAATCTGCAAGCAAAGAACACTTCGTAAGCAAATCTGGTATAATTAAGTTCGATAAGTAACCGTTCCTCAAGGGATATGCCCCGGAGATTTCCAATACTTTGCCGGCTTGGCGGTCTATTACCCACCCCTGAGAATTCTTATCTACTTTGAAATAGTTGTTTTGTGTAAATATAGATAAAGATATTCATTTCTGTAATTTAGCACAACCAAAAGTCTAAGTGACAGCTTTTCTGACTAAAAGTACTTTCAAATACCCTAGTATTGGGAGCTTATTTTTCCTGCCAAAGAGAGGTGGAGGTTAGAAAAGGGAGGAATAGTGAAAATATAGAGGCAGCTATGGGTTATTCGTTTTATTTCATGATAGAATATTACTGAAAAACTCAGTGAAGGATATTCAAATCATTCTTCAAGGCAGCCATTATCTTAGTCCCACCGAATTTTTGAGATTGTACAATCTGCAGATAATCATTAAATACAGTTGTTTTCAAAACATTTTGCACATGTTCAGTGAGGGGGCATCGTACATGTTTACATGTATGTTCAAAAGGGGGGACTTAAATTTTCATTTCTTGTATAATACTATTTACTTCTTAGGATATAACAAAGAGAAATTTGAATATTTTTGTGAATTTTTCATTCGGTGAATCTAAGAGTATAACGCAGTAACAAAAAAGTTTGAAGAGTTAAAATGCCCTTACCCGTGTGTACCCAGCGGTCACACATGTCACAACAAACCATGGGCAAGTCCGATTCGTCATTTCGATAAACTTTTAAGCAAACGGGGCAAAAGTTCCCTGATCTGAACAACCTGTTGGAGACAACGTCAAGCATTAGAAAAACACCGAATGTCACAATCAGAAGGTAAAAAACTTTGGCGGGTCAGTTGCATGGGGGAATATTAAAGAAGTCAGGATATTGGTCCAGAACCACAGAAAGTTTAGGTAAAGGCGTTTCTGAGCCACGACCGGAAGTAAGTCAACCGGAAGTGAGACCTTTTCCCTTTTGATATGCCTTGACGCTACCAAACGTGTCTTGCTGAGTGTCTTTACCCTTATAGAGACGATTGGCCCGAACATTTGGGGAAAAACATTGACCAAGAATGCAAGAAATCCACTTCCACGTATTAGCTTAAACTCGCTATTATCCGCCTCGAATCCTCACAGGCTCTGCAATTCTATCTGCCAAGTTTACAAACAATGCATCCCGCCGAAATTTACATTTTTGTGTTGTTAATGCAACCTGCTTTGCTTTCCGCGCCTGCTTTCCCACATTCAGTCAGATAGCTATCGGCAAATCACGACGTGAGTGACACAGAAGCAAACAGAATCAGCTTAAATATCGAGGTCGGTTTCTAGAATTGTCATCATTTTTCCGGACATAAGGATTGATATGTTATTTTTCTTTTCAGTAATATGAATGAATTTGACTGAATGATTTACTTAGCGAACTGGCTGCTGTATTAGGACTTAAGAGATGGCGTTTTGAGTCTCAGCTTATCGTTTAGAATGATGGCCCCGTTTTTCAGTCTCTCAAAGGTGGCTAAATCTCATTTCAATTCAGTTAATAATGCCAAATTCGGTCCACAATGAAATAAACTGTATAACAACGAAAGGTCCAGTCTCTTGCGCAGCCACTTCGGCAACTTCGTTCCCAGTGTTTCTCTTCCTCTCGTCGGTGCCCTGAAGAAAGAATCTGGTGACAAGGTTGTTGTTTTGGTTATCAGAGAACATGAAAATAATTTTTCGAGGGCGAAAGTTGTGTGACGACACAAATAATGGTAGCGTATTGGGAGAAAAGAAAGGTAAGTTTTAATAATTAGAAAGACAAATAGAAATAGAAGAGTACCTTGAACAAGCACTGCAAAGGGTTTGTAAAAACTGTGCTTCTGCTCCGTCACGCGGTTTTGTGTACTTCGTGTGAAAAGAGAGGCGTGAAACTAATTAACGACTTTATTTGGATAACACAATAAATTAGTTATAACCCAGTACATGTAGTTTACGTTTTGGCCCATAAATAAGGACGCAGGGTCCAAAGGAGATGTGTTTGTCGTCAGAACATCAAAACCCGTCGAAAACCTCTGAAAAAATGGGTTATTTTGATCGCGTTACAGTTTCGTTACACATTCTATAGACCGCAAACCAAGAGACTGAGGGCTCGCAAGATCGCAAGATCGGCTTACAGTACAAAATACTCGGCACTTCGTGCCTCGGTCGCCCTTCGGGCGACGTGCCGTGGCCAGCGAGGATATGGCTTGCGGTTATTGATTTTCAATTTGATCTGGGTCAAATAAGAAGCGAAGAAATCGTTTACAGTAGATTTATAAAGATCCCATTGGGCTAATTAATCATGCTCAGCGACAGGTATAGACATTTTTCAAGGTGAGACTTTAAATAAGTAATTAATTTATTCACACGAAACTCCTCTGGACCCTGTGATAAGGACAGAAACAAATAATTGACATAGACATTAACAAGTAGGAATGCCAACTGGGAGAAGGCCAACTTGTTGGCTCTGCTTTACAAGCTGGTAGGAGTAGTTGAACTTGGGATTACCGAGAGCAAGTGTAGAACGCAAGTCCTGCGCACAAATAGCCCAGTCACGCTGTGTTCGATTAAAGGGAGCTTAAGTAACATTGACGGCGACGGCCACGAAAACGTCACTTAAAAAGTGAATTCGCGCTGCTTCAAACTTAATCGCAGTTATTCTATCCCGTTTAACTCGTCAAATGTTGGCAAACTTTTTTGAAGTTGAATTCTAAAGGACTGTATCAAGGTTGAGGAAAAGAAAAAGAAGGTTGTAGTCTTGTGTTCCCGTCGTTAACAAAACGTGAAAATTAGTCACTTTCACGTTGTAGTCATGCAACGACGGCAAAGAAATGTACAAAAAAGCGTGATGCACGTGCAAAGTTGTTGTTTCGCTATCTAAACCCATTACTTTTTTGCCGTTATCGTTACCGTCGCCGTCGTCGTTGCTTAAGCTCCCCAAAGACAAAAAAAGACGGGAATGTAGTTAACGAGACTTTGACTATGTATAGCTGAGATGAGAACTAGCCTGCGAGCAAGCTCTCCTATTTGGTCGAGCGAAGCGAGTCTCGCGAGAACGCGCGTTCTCGCGAGGCTCGCTTAAACAGGAGAGCTTGCTCGCAGGCTAGATGAGAACAAGATGCACCGACTTTCCGAGGAGTTAAAGGAGCTGTGTCAGCAAATTTATCAACATTCAAACAGGAAGAACTGCCACCAAATTGTTCGGAACACAAAATAACCATTCACAGCCCCTTTAAGCTGTTCAATCTTTGATGATACCCAAGAAACCATGGATAAAAATTCCCTTCGGCCTTATTTTTGTCGCACAAACCTCGTGTTTCCATCTGGATGCTGATCCCTCGCCTGGTGACCGCCTTAAACACGATGCACACATTCCGCACATGTCACACGTCCAACGACCTGGTCAACAAGAAAAAGGATCTAAGGTCGGTAAAAACGAAATGCTCCTCTTTTCAAGCATGGGGCAAACAATAAGTTTGAACAGTTGACAAGATTCAATCCCGTGCCTAAACTATAGAGCGTTCTGCTCTCGCAGAACTCAGTAGGCTCTGGCGACTTACTTTTGAAAGGAAAATCTCCGTTTTGACAAAACGTTTGTTATTATGCTGGTATTATGGTTTCCCGAGGATCCTAGCTTCTAGACTTCTTACCATTTTTTTAAGAGCACAGTCTTAGAGCTACAGCGACCTCGGCAACTTAACAGTTCTGTATGATTTACGTGACAACTAGGCCCGATTTCAGCCGCCGAGCGCGGGCTCATTTCCCGAACAGCGGCTGTTAATCGAGCCTATATGACAACGTCCTGCATTCTTCTTTGACCAGCAAAGTCGAGAGCATTCTACGTCGTGATAAATGAAAAAAGATTCAAAACAATTTATTTCCTTTGCTCTAGTCAGCGCTGGTGACATGATTAATGTGTAACGTGTATATTTACTCACCCACAGGAATCTGCTTGAGTCCAACACAGAAACTGTGATATCCCCGGTCACACTCATCACAAAACAACATCTTGTCCTATCAACAATCACAATAACAGTCGCATTAACTCTGTCGCCCGGCGCAAATTTCCCTTCGTAAACAACCGTCGCCACTTTTAACAGACTTCAGCACATTTTTGAACTGTTGTTGAAAGTTTTTACAGTAAAAAGCAAGAAATTCACAACCCAGAATAGAACCCGGGGGGAGGGGGGGAGCGGTACTCGGGTTAATTTTTGCTGGGTATGTGCCCCTGGCCTCTCAGAGCCTCTACCCCATTATAGTCTATTCTGTGACCAATTATAGACCCCATCTTAGTCACTTTTGGGCAAATGTGTAATTTTCGCGATCCCAACTTAATCACTTTCTATTTATGTATCTACCTTTAATATAAATCCTTAAATAGGTCATCCTAAAATTAATTGACCCATTTTTTTAAATTGAATGAAGAACACTTTCCTTTTCACCTACAGTACAAACATCCTGCTACGTTTGCTAACCGTAAATATGAAGACCTTTCATAGCCCAAAAATCCGAAAATGTGCGACCCCATTCTAGTAACTCTATTGAAAATGCGACCCCATTATAGTCAATCCAGTCGTAAAAATACGATCCCATCCTACAGCACATTACCATTAGCCTCTTATAAGAAAGTACCCCATTATAAGAGAAATTCGGTGCAACTTGGTACAAATGTACCTGCACCATCCATACATTTACGATTCTATCCCAGTGATATAAAAGAGACATTACAACTTTAAACATCATTCTGCTTTACATAATATTCACAAATGATTTACCATAACTGTCGTCAGTGATTTAAGAAATGTGATTTTGAAATAAACGCCGTCCTTGAATAAATAGGCAGATTTAGCGAGGACAACGCGACGTCAGTGGCGACAGTGCGCACAAATCAAAAAATCGGCTTGACCAATCGCAGAGCAACAAATTTAGCACCGGAAGTCGCGTTCAGTCGTTTCCGCGCGCTTTCCCGTCCTCAGCCGACGTTGCCGATCTGGTGTAGTCTGTTCCAGGCTCTCAGAAAGTGGGGACGACGCGAAAGTAAAAGGTACGCAAAGAGGGGACGGGACGGGCCGCCCTTCCTCTCCCCCGTTTCCTCACGTTATATTTCCATGTTCCCGCTTTCTCAATCCCCGCGGACCCGACTACCTCTGAGGCTGGAACAGGCTAGTTCTGTTGCTAAATCAATCTACCGGTAAAGCCTCATCCTCTATCCTCTGGAGAGGCTCCCGCTGGGTATCCCCCTAAAATAGCAATAATGAGAAAATAGAAAGCGCGCGAGGGACGAGGGAAGAGGGAAAAGGCGGGAAAAGGCCTTTCTTCTCCGACACAAAAAGGCCTCTGCGGAGGAGAGAGAAGGGAGCTTAAGGGGGGATTACAGTTAAACGCCTGGCTTGTATTATACGTGAGCACCTTTCCTTGAAAATCTCGTCAAAATGTCATTCGATCACTCATCCTGAAGTTCCTGGAACGATGAGTTTTGAGAATTTTTTGCTGATTATTAGAATATTTGTAAACAATAAAAGTTTTGGAAGGAAAATGTTACAATTCATGGAAAACGAGAGAATATTGGATTTAAGGGTGGTTAAAAATTAAAATTTGAAGTGAATAATTAATAGACAAAAGACCAGACAGTCGGCCATCACAACAAGGTGACCTGAGCCAATTAGCCGATAGATAACTGGTTCACATGTATACCCTCTTCTAACCTTCTTTCTTTCATTCTCAATTTAACTCGAATTCCCCCAAAACTCAACTGTGATCCCCCCTTAAGCAAAGACGTTTTTGAGCGACGCACGTCAGCCGTAAGTAAGGCCTTTTCCTTTTTAATATGCCTTGACGCTGCCAAATTTGTCTTGCCAGGTCCCTTTACTCTTATAGAGACGATTTGCTCGATTATACTACTACATGAGACATTTCTGCAATTTGATTGGCTTAGAGCAGTGGTGTTTCAGCTTAATTTGAAACACCTACAGGTGAAAATTACAAACCTTTTGTGGGTAGTATAAACAAATAATAGCATGATTTCTACGTGATATTTGGCATAAATACCACTTGTGATATTTCATATTTCAAATTACGTATAGCAATTTCAAAATATCACTCGTGGTATTTATGCCAAATATCAATACAAATCATGCTATTACATATACAAATACGGGCAAAACCACTCACAAAGAATGCAAAAAACACACTTCCGGTTGACATGCGTCGCTCAAAAACGTCTTTGCTTAAGCTCCCTCGTGTTTTATCGGAAACGCTGCGGCGTTTAATCAAGTAAATAGAGGATATTACATGGCCGCGCGCGGATACGAATTTTATCTTCACTTTTCTTCTTTTTATCTCACTCGTTCGCTTCGCTCACTCGTGAGAGATACTTTCAGCATGAGAAGATAAAATTCGTATTCCCAAGCGGCCATGTGAATGTTCTGTTTATTTTATAGATACTGATGAAATTCCTACATAAAACACAACTTTTTTTTATTCATTTTCGAAACAGCAAGATAGTGCAATTAAAGTGGTCACCTATCGCAAAATACCTGTCACAAAAATGTTATGAAACTCGGATATAAAGTTTAAAAGGAGAAAAAAAGACAATAATGCTTATATTTTCTGTTCCAAAAAGTCTCATTGGCTAATCATGTTAATAACCATGGCGACACCAATATCCTCACACGTGAAAGATAAAAATAGTATCTTCACTGCACGCGATGAAGATATGATTTTTTAGTAAAAGGAAAAATCCTGGTATTTCATCAGTATCTATATAATAAATACAATATCTTAAGTGGTGGTCCATGACGGTTTATTACCTCATCAAATGGGTCTCTGCAGATAATACAAGTCTTGCACTCCATGCACTGCCAGGGATAGGTCTGAATTACTGCTACCAGCTGTATGTTCATGTCCAAACACGACGGGTGACCTGTAATATAAACAGGAGTAAACGAGAAAAATAGGTCTACAGTGGACACATTTACCAACAGTGGGTGGCCGAGGCTGACAGGATTGAAAATACATGGTAGGTCTCAGGGCTCAAAAATAATGGCCGGTCAACGGAAAATGTCCGGCCAGAATGGTCTTGACCACAGGCCGCCCAAGTTCAGTATGGCAGTTTAATCATTAATATTGGGTAATCCTTAAAATGGCCGTAAACATGAAGCATTTGAGAGTCTGAATGGGGGTCCACATGTCGGTTGTCGGTTAAAATTTTCGACCTTTGTCGGTTTTCGGCAAATCTAGGTTAATGATTTAGAAACAAGTTAGTTATTAATATTCGTTATTTAATTCCCACAGTTTAGACTCTATACGAGGGTAACACTTCTTCATTCTACATAGATTGATCGTTTAATTACAATGGCACCTTATCTAAAGTCTGGTTTGCTCAAGCTGCGCAATCGTTTGCGCCACTTTGAGCAGTCTTTAACCAGTTCTTTCCAGGTCACAGACCAGCAAAGTAATCCAGCCTCGTTCCCAGGGCGCTTTTCCCCTCTCCACCTCCAAAGCTAGGGAAAAGCGCCCTGGGGACGAGGTTGGAAGTTATTCAACAGAAATAAGTGGTCGAAGGGGAAACGCCCAGTCTAGTCTTTGAGATGAGTCGGATTTCGGTTAACTTGTTACTTTTAGCGACTGAAGTCTGTTTCCCGGGAAATGAACGCCTGGATTTACCTGGATTTTCTCCGAAAATGAGGAGAAGCAAAGGCGCACCGTTTGTCTGAGAGGAGGAAACGACTCGACGTAATTGTCTGAAATTCAGTTTACTATTGGGGATCTTTGTCAGACCTCACTTCTTCGCTCGGACCACGTGAAAACATGGGCTGGAATAGGCTTTTGATGTTACTGTTTTGGCTTAAATTGTGCTAAAATGGTTCAAGGAGAGGCTGAATCAGACTTTTGGCCGCAGCGCTGAATTGGCACTTTGGGGCTGAAAAAGATATATTTTTAATTTTCAGTGAAAAGAGAATTTTCCCTGTAAGGCTGTGACAAGACATGTCCTTCGACGACTAAGTGTTATCCTTTAGTACTCGTCATTTACAGGTTCAGTTCACACATAAACGATCATAGACTGATATTTGTATAAACATTTTCCAGAGCTCAGTGGATAACTCCGTACCCCTATCTGATTTTTGTGGCTTACTGCCTGGGTCACAGTGCTATCACGTTGAGTGAGGGTAACAATAGAATCCGAGCCCACAACGAACTCTCCCGATTTCGAACCTATATTCCCCGATCTTAGCCCCCTTTTTGTACGGAACATCGTCGGTTGTTCAACGTTTTCCAGGCATAGCTTCGGATGACCTCGACTGTTACTCGGAATTAGGACGTGATCACACGAGAAATCTTCGATTTGCCATGTGACAGGAAGGTGAGTTCTTTGTTAGCAAAGAATTTATTTTTACATTTTCCAGAAAATATATGACTCCATCGAAACGCGATCGAATGTTTAGTGCAGCTGAACATCTTTCTCTGCCGTGCGGCGATTTCAAAACCTTATCAAGAATCATTCCTTGTTCGGGCATGTTTAAAAGTGGTTACTCGAAGAGAGCCGTCCAGAGTAGCATAAAAAAAAAAGTTTTACAGTCAATTTAGAAAACTAAGACACAAGCGTAAGAAAATGCTTCAAAAAAGCTGTTCCTATTTTACATAGTATTGCTGCAAGTTATAAACGCTGGAAAACGACTAGGCATTTCTACGATGGCGGTGCGGTGCGGTGTAAAAGCTATCCTTGGACTTTGTCTTTCTATTTATTTATATTTCACCCCCCCCCCCCCCCCCCCCCCCCCCACCAATATAATTCTATTTTTTAAATTTTTTGATTTTATAAAAATTTTTATATTTTTTTGTATAAAAAAAAAAAAAAAAAAAAAAAAAAAAAAAAAAAAAAAAAAAAAAAAAAAAAAAAAACAAAAAAAAAAAAAAAAAAACAAAAATATATAATATGATTTGAAGATGATTGTAATCTACCNAGAGATCTGGGAACGAGATCAATATAGTTCTCAGTTGTTAAGGAAGTGAACGAAGCCTAAGGGTAGCTTTTACACCGCACCGCCATGTTTGGTTGCAGCAGTGTTTCCTCGTTCGTAAAGGCTGAGACTAAGCCAGATCAAGAAGATTCGCTGGACTTTTCCCAGCCATGGCAATTCAGCGATGTTGTGTTGGTTGTGGAAGAAGACAGATTTCATGTTCATCGCTGTATTCTCGGGATGTGGTCCGAAGTGGTCACCACGATGTTCACATCGCAATTCAAAGAGAAAACCGCTAAAGAAATTCCGCTTCCGGGAAAGAAATCAGCTGAAATTAAAGAAATGCTGCTGGTGATTTATCCAACGTCTGCGAAACCGATCTCTGAAAGCAACTATGCTTTTTTGCTTGACCTTTCGAAAGAGTATATGATGGCTAAGCTTGCTGAGAAATGTGAAACCTATCTGATGGATCGGCTGTTTTCGACCTTTAGCTTATTCGGTATACCTAGCCGCAAAGATTATTGTTTAGAGCTTCTGGAGATTGCTCAAAACCATGGTTTGAAAAGATTGCAAACGGGGTGCATCGAGAAAGCCAAGGAAATGAAGTTCAAGGACCTGAAGAATCACAACATGTACGAGAAAATCTCTTCTTCTAACTATCGGAAGATTGTAGAGGGTATCTTTGAAATTTATGAGAGGGAACTGGCTGAGAGAGAATCTAAATCCCCAGTTAACAGCACGTACCGTGACACGCGGCTTTACAGCGCTGAAACGAAACGGTGGGCTTAACTTTAAATAAAATTTCCAACTTGCATTGTCTGATGCATTGGCAAGCTATGCCTAATGTGAATACTTCTTTCTAAGAAGCTCGAATCTACTTATCTATTCACGTTTCACATTTGCCCGTCGAGACAAGCCCCTAAATATCAATCACGGTATTTGTAACCTGAGAAATGATTCCAGTTGCGAGACAATTTTTGTCACAGTTCGTAGATTTTTCAACTTTTATTCAAGAAAATACTTCAGATATCGAATGTGATATAGAACTTTAAGTTAGGGGAATATCTAGGAACATTGAGTTTGAAGGCAGTGAGTACTATTAATTTTTTGAGTAACTTATCTTTTATCCCTTTTGTACGGTTAGGGTTAAGTTAAATTCTGATCTGAAATAAGCATAGTTGTTTTTCACAAAAGCAATCAAGTATGAAAAAACCAAACAACAACGGACAGTGGGGTTACTGCGCTTTTCAAAAAAGATAACTCTGAAGCTCAATCACCGCCTTCACAATAGGCCACTTGCACTAAGAGGCCACGTGACCATTGCTTTCTTTAAACAATGAGTTGGAATCTTGCTGATGCCAAAAATTGACAGAGCACATAAAAATTAGCTTACACCCGAAATTTGAGAGGAAACGCATTTAAGGGAGATATTTTATGGCACTTTGATTTTTCAACAAAGCAGTATGATTTGTACTGGCCGCCATGTTGAAGGGCATACTCTTGCCCTCCAATATGGCGGCCAAAACTACTTTTTGCTTATATCTTGTTAAACGTTTGATCATAACCATAACGAAATTCTCAAATCTGATTGGCTATCAACTGCCCTGATTTCAGCCTTAATTGGACAATTTAATAGGACAGTACGCATCATGCCTAAGTAATTGGACTGTACGAGCTATCCAGCGCGCGCTTAAATGGCTTTTTTTTTTCACTCCCACCCACAAAAAATTTGAAGTTCTTTTGCTTGTAATACAAAAAAGGGCCTTATATATCACAAATTTTTTTTAAGTTAAAATTAATTGTGAAAATAACCTGTTGTCGTCCAAGGAGTGCTGTAACCTTACTAAGAATGAAACAACGCCGGCTCNCAAAGCAGTATGATTTGTACTGGCCGCCATGTTGAAGGGCATACTCTTGCCCTCCAATATGGCGGCCAAAACTACTTTTTGCTTATATCTTGTTAAACGTTTGATCATAACCATAACGAAATTCTCAAATCTGATTGGCTATCAACTGCCCTGATTTCAGCCTTAATTGGACAATTTAATAGGACAGTACGCATCATGCCTAAGTAATTGGACTGTACGCGCTATCAAGCGCGCGCTTAAATGGCTTTTTTTTTTCACTACTAGCAAAAAAAAATTGGAATTTCTTCTGTTTTGATTTCAAAAAAGGGCCTTATATATCACAAATTTTGTTAAAGTTATGATTAATTGGTAACAGAACTTCGTGTCGTCCAATTCGGTCTGTAACCATACTCGTGATTAAACAAATCGGACTCCCGCTACGCGGTCGTCCGATTTTGTTAATCACTCGTATGATTACAGACCAAATTGGACTCCACTCAGTCCTGTTACCATTACTAATAGTTACGCTCAGATGTGCTGTAAACGTTAGCACATCATTTTTTCAATATCCTCCTTGAAATTTAAGTGCAAAGCTTGTGTTCAGAAAGAAGTAATTCATAATTTTAAAAATCACATTTTGGTCACGTGACCAGCGAGGAACTTACTCATTTTAAGAAAATGGTGCGGGTTTGAAAAACCAAATCACTATTATTATGTTTAAGATATGACCCACTGATCGTTTTTCGAAGGCAAAATCATATAGCTTTCATTTTCATGAAAACTATGTCACATGACCTCTTAGTACAAATGGCCTATTGCGTTTTTAACTGTCTTTAGCCTGCGAGCAAGCTCTCCATTTGGGGGATATTGTGAAAAGTTGACGCGCGAGGGCGGCACGCCAGAGCAGAAGTAAAAGGAGACGCGAAAGCGGGGGGCGCGGAGGGGAGAGAAAGGCCCGCCTCTCGCTCACGCGTTCTCGCGCGGCTCACTTTGCTCCCCCAAATAGGAGAGCTTGCTTGCAGGCTACATTGTCCTCAATCATAATTAATTTACGATCATAAGCAACAAACCTTTAAACACAGAAACACACAAAACGGATCGAAATCCACAAACCATGGCCTTTTGAACCCACTGAGGTAAACTTCTGTTTCCTATCCTAAGTATAAGAGGTCCGCTGAGATGATTGACGGCAGCAAAAACGCAAACGTCAGTTAGCTTTTGAATTTCGGAATTCGCGTGTTTTTGAAAAGCGTAGTAAGACCAGGTCCGCAGAGCCTCCGCATAAACTTATTCATTAATTCAGTGTTTATATGATGTGAGCTACGTAGCCCGGCTAGTCGGGCTCATTAAACTACATGTACATGATGATGATGATGGTGATGATGATGATGATGGTGATAATGATGCTGATTCACAAAGAAAAGGAAAAAAACACATGTTCATTATTTTCCATGCATTGAAATTCATATCTAATTATTTATGCATAATTTATTCAATATCAATATATGATATATTACAAGTGAAAACCTTTTTACAAAAACATTGACTCGCTCTCTAAAAAAAGACCCTTCGACAGTTTTTTCAGCTTGTGATATGGACAAGTTAGGAAGGTCGGCACCACTGGAAAGAGCGGCTAAACAGATACGTTTTCATAGGAGGTTGGACACGGCCCACAAGGCATCATGGGGCGAATTATCTTATAGAGCGCCGTTGGAACAGGGATGCATATTCATTTTTTATCAGAGTCGTCAGCCGGGCAAGTAACCCTGATGGCATACTTGCCCGGTTACAATTTGGTTTGCCCCGACAAAAGTGCAGGATTACAAAAAGAATGCAGCCCTCCACAAACACATAATTCTGGGCAAAATGCAGTTTTGTCTATTTTGGAAGCTTTTTTACGGAACCCGCAAAGCATTTTGCCCCCTGATATAGCTGTTTAGGATGTGAACTGAAACTTTCAACGACTTCGGTGATCGGATTTGTATGGGAATTCAGGTAAAAGATTCAAGAACGTAAATACGTCGGGTCGGGGTTGTATGCAAACTCGGTTCTTCTTGGTCAGATTATATTGCTATTTAGCGTTCGTTGTTTAAGGCTCCTTCTGCGTTACCTCCACCTCTCTTCGCTTATATTCTGTTAGTGATAGTACTACATACGCTGCCTAAAGATTTTCCAAGTCGAGCGGCTTGGTTTCGTAAATTCTACCTCGTGACCTCTAGATCTTCGTGTCCCATTTGATGCTATAGTTCTTTCATAAGTTCCATATAACCTTTTCGTCTTCCATTATCCTTAACTGGTTGATTCTCCGATTTTGCGAGTAATAACGCTTGCCGCTGTATATAGTTATTATTATTATTCTTATCTTATTATTATTATTATTATTATTGTTGTTGTTGTTGTTGTATCGAGGCATAGTTAATAATTAATTTACAAAACCCAGCATTTCCTGATGTGAAAAATTACTGTAATAACATTTCAGTACCGATCTATACATAACTACGGCACTAGAAACTCAAGAACAGGCAAACAAAACTGTTTAAAGGTACTGTACACATAAATGTTATCCATGTTGGTCTGTTTCGCATTCATTTTCGGTCACATGTTGACATTTATTCGTTACATCGAGGTATATTTTACGTTTGCGTTTCTGTATTGTGTTCGATATGACGACTGAGGATTTCGTTAAATCGAGGTTCGGTGCTATACAATTTACGGTAATTTTCGCCGGGCTGAAGAACATCGTTCGTTACACCGAGGACTTCGTTAAATCGAGGTTCGTTAAATCAAGGTTCCACTGCACATATATTAATGACTAAACTATCATACTGAGCTTGGGCCGCCTGTGTCTTGACCGGCTAATGGCTTCACTCACTGCTCGTGTTGAGCGGTTACGCAGGCTCTTATTCTTAAAAAACAGCTAATTCCTCACCTGTAAATTAGTCTTAGATTTTGTCTCTTTGTAAAAATTTAATCACGTTCACTTATAGAAAATCACACAAGGATTAGTTGACTTTTTTCCGAACTATTTGACCGGTCAGAAAACTAGACTTGACCGAACAAAAATTTCTTTGGCCGGTCAACGTGTCCGACCATCGCCCGAAAAAAATATTTTGAGCCTCGAGGTTTACAGTGAATACATATGCGATAAGATGGGTAGTATGCTGCTTTTCATATTAGAGAGCTTGAGATTTGAGGACGTGAACGAGTACAAGTACACGATTTAACTTAAAGTTTTGGGGCGTGTTCTAAAAAAAAGACAAGACACCCCCGGAAAGCTTCATTTAACTTTTTTCTGCAAAAAAGTTAGTATGGTTATTTATACTGAAGGAGGTTAAGCCTTCTCCCGATATCCAAATGATAAAACTTCTTACAGTTGATAACCTGTTTTCGCCATTACGACATTCTCGCTAAAACTCGTAGTAGAATGACTACGGCTATCACGTTTTCCCACCAAAATGACGCTGGTTCACGCGCGTGCACTGCTTAAGCAATAGAAAACGTTTTCCGTGTTTGCATAGCCTGATATAAACACGAGAGGGGTTGGGAGAATTCGAGACAGTTATGCAAACCCGAGACGAAGTCGAGGGTTTGCATAACTGTCGAGAATTCTCCCAACGCCTCGAGTGTTTATATCAGGCTATGCAAACACAGGTAAAATGTTTTCTATTGCTTTTATAAAATAACTTCCCGAGAAAAAACGCAAAATTCTTTGTATGACACTGATTAAAGAGAAATTCTTACCAGTCGCAAAGTCTCGTCCACGAAGTCTTGCACGCGTAATCAGTTCTTGTTTTGCAAAAAGATGCTTTCCAAAATACGGATTTTTCTCGCTTAAAATGTCAGCTTAAGCGGCGAAAAACTGACACACCTTCTTTGTAACGGTTTTCCAAGTTTCAGCCGACGAAAGAATGGGTAAATATGGTAAACTTGCCGAGTTTTGAACTCGAAAACTTTTTCAAATTCGTGCTTGCGTGATTAGCGCGCGAAAAGCAAAACATCTTGACGCCACAACCATGTTTACATACTCTCATGCAAGCACTCCTCTCGGCCAATCAGAGCGCGCGTACTATCTTAGTTATTTTATAATTAGTATTGAGGAAATCTCGTACTCGCAGTCGTCCTCGTAATCAGATCTAAAGCTCTCTGTTATTAGAAGCAATCGAGAAACTGAGCCCTGATGTTTTAATACACACTCAAGTTCTTGTTAGTTACACGCCCAGTGTAAAAGGAACTCCTTAGCTTAAAGAATTGGAAAAAGGAACATTGCAAAACGGACTGGACTGCTCGTAACACGATGTCTTAAATCATTGGACTTACCGCTATTATCGCACTGGGAGCAATGAATGAGATCTTCTGGTGACCCCTTTTTGTTTGATTCGGCACCTTTTAGGCAGATACCGCACAAGGCATTGGGTCGTTTTGGTGGCTGTAGATTAAATTAATTGATCACCATTAGAAAGAGGCCAGACTCAGGTGTCTGTGTAACTGCAAAGAAATCTAAGACCGCCTTCCAATCAACAAATATTCCGGTTGAAATTTCGGAAATTCCACGTGCCCAATGGAACGGTATATTCCGGTTGCAGAGACCCGACCCAAGCCACCGCGCGTTTAGTTACGGTCAAAGTGAACCACCTTCAAAGCTGGTCCTACATGTAAATATTCCGGTCGCACCCAACCTAAATAGTCCATTCCATTTGATTTCAGACAGAGGCTTCGTTCCGGTATTTCATTCGGGCTGAATGGAAACGCCCTAATAATTTGCACTCCTCTTAAAATTCCCTTAGAGTGTGTAATAACATCTCTCTGTGCTGCTTTCCGACATGTCCTACTGTCATTTTAATTGCTGCCCTTGATATTAGAGTAGTGGGTTCCAGCTTCAAATAACCCACTTGCTTACGTTTTCTTTATTAATTTTGTTCTATAATTTTATTAAAATACTTTACGCTATTTATGACTGTTGTATAAAGTATTTTAAGAGAAGATGACGACCCGATTTTGTGGTATCCATTTTAGTTACAAACTTTGTAAAAAAATACTTGCAAAAGCTTTAATAAAATTGAGTCCATTTGGCTATTTACATGTATAAGAGTGGCTGTCCATCTTGGAACAACTAAGAAACAAATCAACCTAGGCCAAGGGAGTGCACTTTCAAGACCTCTGAATTGCGTGAGCTGACCATTCGGCCACACTGCCTCCGTCTAACTACTGTACATGAATTGCTCTACTCTCTACCGGAAAATGCACAGTGTAGATTTCATTATCAAGTGTAGATATATATATACACTTACTTTATATTTTCCAGGGGTTTTCTTTGTTGGAGGTTCTTCTATCTCTTCATCTGAACTCTCAGCATCCGATTCATCTGCTGTAGACTCCTAGTTAGTAAGAAACATGTATTATCACCATTTATTATTATCATTATGATAACTATTACAACTGTGTCATCATCATCATCATCATCATCATCATTCATTCATTATACATGTAGCACACACTACACTGTACTACGTTCCCCTTTGGCTCTCGGGAGAAAAGGTTCACCTCTGACAATGTCTAGCTGCGTATTTCCCAGTTATGACAGGTTGAGATGATCAGCCCTAGGCCTGACCCCCTTCTTAAAGGGCCACGGCACTGAGTTAAATTAGGACTGTTTCTTAACCCATTAACTCTTTCAGTCCCAAGAGTGACCAACATCAATTTTCTCCAACAAAATCAGCAGATCATCAAGAGTAAAGGTTATGAGAATTACTAAATTGATCACAAAGGGAGAAGGCTTTGATCTTTTATCAAATTCTCTCAACTATTCTTAAGAGAAATGTGTGAAGACCAGTCTGGAAAATTTGTATGTGGATCTGCCTCGATAAAGGATTGAGTACCAGCCCTTGTTCAGGAAAATGAGCCTGTACTTATCCCCCCGAAAGAGCAGCTGGATCAAAGAAGCACACAGGACCTAGCATCATACATGTGCACAAAAAGATTTTCCGGACTTATCTATAAGCTGAGAGAACTTGTTAAAACTATCAAAACATTTCTTGCTTGATGATCATATAATGATGACTTCTGATAACCTTTTCTTTTGATTATGCACTGATATTGTTAAGAGAAAACTGATCTTGGTCACCCTCGAGTCTAAAGGTAAACAGTCAATCCAGCTGGCAAAGAGGAGTACAGATAGCTAGAACATGTAAGGTCATCCTTAAGTTGTAAATCTAAGGATGAAATCCTGATGTGCTACCATTCATGTAAAAGCTACTGAGCAGTACTTTTTCAATATTGTGCTGTACAAGGTGGTTCTAACGTTTGAGTCTGTGTATGAAATCCTATGGTGTGACCATTCAAATGAAAGCTACTGAGCAGTACTTTCCTGTGGTACTGTTTATTATGCTGTACAAGGTGGTTCTAACTTTTGAGTCTGTGGATGAAATCCTATTGTGTTACCATTGATAATTATGAAAGCTACTGAGCAGTACTTTCCTGTGGTACTGTTTATTATGCTGTACAAGGTGGTTCTAACTTTTGAGTCTGTGGATGAAATCCTATTGTGTTACCATTGATAATTATGAAAGCTACTGAGCAGTACTTTCCTGTGGTACTGTTTATTATGCTGTACAAGGTGGTTTTAACTTTTGAGTCTGTGGATGAAATCCTATGGTGTAACCATTTAAATGAACTTTCCTGTGGTACTGTTTATTATGCTGTACAAGGTGGTTCTAACTTTTGAGTCTGTGGATGAAATCCTATGGTGTGACCACTCAAATGACACTTCTTTTGTAGAACTTTTGCATAGTACTAGTCATTTCTTAGGATTTTACAAAAAAAGAGAGAAATGTGCAGTTCTGTGAGTTTATTATGCTGTACAAGGAGGTTCTCACTTTTGAGTCTGTGGATGAAATCCTATGGTATGACCATTCAAATGAAAGCTACTGAGCAGTACTTTCCTGTGGTACTGTTTATTATGCTGTACAAGGTGGTTCTAACTTTTGAGTCTGTGGATGAAAATCTATGGTATGACCATTCAGATGAAAGCTACTGAGCAGTACTTTCCTGTGGTACTGTTTATTATACTGTACAAAGTGGTTCTAACTTTTGAGTCTGTGGATGAAATCCTATGGTGTGACCATTCATAAGAAAAGTCTTTAGCAGAACTTTGCACAGTGCAATTTATTTTCTTAAGATCTCATAAAAAGAAATTTTGTGAATTTTTTTTAACTTTGGCTACTATTAGTAGGCTATGTGTACGGTGCTACTTCCCAAAAGCGTTACATAGGCCAAGTGCACCGTTTCGGTGTACTAGTGCACCGAATCCAGTGCACTAGTGCACCGAATTTTTTCTCCTTTGGACGATGCTGTTTGATCAGCTTCCAGAAGACGTGATTTTACGCATTTTTAGTTTTATTTCGTTTCATTTCATTCGAAGAACCACCTCTCTTAGTTGTAGAAAAAGGAACAGGATTTCTGAAGACCCGTGCTTGTTGGGCTCGACCAGGAGTCATCGCAAACTTACAGTGCTCTGCTTGAATAGCGTCTGATTGCGTTCGCCTTTTTGAGTAAAGCCGGCAGGACGTGTCGCTCCTCAGAGTTTTGGTGCGGTGTTTGAAAACAGTACTTAAGCGCTTTCTGTTGATCCCTAATTTTTCAGAGACCTTGCTTTTCAAGCGTTTGATACTGACTTTTTCCCCGCCAATAAATGAAAGACTTACTTGAGTAGCAGTAAGATCATCATTCGATCGCTTTCGTTTCATATTAGTCGCCTGAACCGCCGCTGTAGCATCTTGCAAAATGGATGATGGTATCTGAAGTCCTTCTTCATTTTCTGGTGACTTCACATAGCCACATTGTTGCAATGACTGCCTCGTTGTGGGGCTTTCGATGAGAGAAGAGACGACAAAAATTTTTTGTCTTGTAATACGTGGGAGGATGGCTTTTGCGGTGTCAATGGCTCGTTTTGGCGCTGTTCTGTTAGGAAATACTTGTCGTACTGCGTTGGGAGAAGGAACAGGAACACTCTTGGACAATGGCGTTTCTTTTTCGGCCTTTTGTCTAGCTCGCTGCCGTGCTTTGTAAAGACGCCAATTTGGTTTTCGTGCTTCGCCTTCGTCTCGGTCCTCTTCCGCTACACGTGGCCTTTTTAATCTTCTTTGCTCCTTTCTTTTGGCTAGAATTCTATCTTTGTTCTTTGAGTAGAATCGTGCATTTCTTTCTTTCTTTTTTTGTTTTTTCCTTTCAAGCGATTCACGTAAGCGCTCAGCTCCAGTTTTTCCCATTTTAAGAACAAGACAACGTGTCGAAAACGTGTTGTACGAAATGGTGAACTATCAAAGTGCACCGAAATACTAGAAGTGCACCGAAGTGCACTGTTTCGGTGCACTAGTGCACCAAAACAGTGCACTGTTAACAGTATTTTAGTGCACCAGGTGCACTGAAATACTAATAACAGTGCACTTTGGTGCACTAGTGCACCGAACAAGTGCACTTCGGTGCACAAATGCACCGAGTCCAGTACAGTGCACTGTTAAACGTCTCGGGATGGCTGTCTTGGACATACCGTTCAGGCAGAGTAAAATACCCTCGTTTTGTACAGTGAGGGAAAAAAATTAGGTAAATGGCTTATAGAAAAAATAATTATATTCTTCTGTTATTGTGCATCTTGAAAAGATATTTTCTTGCGTGACAACGAGTAAACAATATCCAGCGCGAAGGATTTTGTTAGCAAGCATTCGTTTCTGTGTTCGCCATCTTGGACAACGGTACGTCATCATTTTAATGCTGATAACATGTCAAAGAATTTTCGTTAGCTGCTGGAAACAATGGAAAACAAGAGTTTGTTTTATGTGCAAGTCGTGCTGAGCAAAAAACCGGCCTAAGTTTGGCTATAAGTAGCTCGGAGCACAACATTTTATTTCGGTGTGGTAAATGTAACGCTTGAGAGGTCAACACACAAGTGAATTTGCGTTTTTAATTTGGAATTATGCTATTTCTACCAGTCCATAAATGCCACTAAGATTTAGTAATCATTACAATTATACTAGTATTGTAATATCCAAAAAATTGGTTGGAGCGTTAGTTCATAGAAAGTATCCCGATTCAGTCGAATTTTGAGGTGTAAACAAACACCGTACACATAGCCAGGAGTGAGAGGGTTATAACTTTAAAGGAGGTGTGTCACGGCAGTCCAGTTCATTTTGTTTAATTCTGCTAATTACTCGCCTTCAATCGCTATGGAACTTAAAGTAAGCAAAGAAATTACATGTAAATGACAAAATCAGATATCCGAGACAAACAAATATGTCTCCTGAGCATTATTTTTGAAGTTGCAAGCAGCAGGGATCAACTTTGAAAAACTGTTAGGCTGAACAATTTTCAAAACCCCTAATTTCAAATCCGTTTCAATCTTCTTCAGTTTTGCCCATCCGTGCCATCTGTTGTTTCTGTTATGTTATTTTAACCTTCCTTTAAAGTTTCAAGCGGTTATTTTTATGTTTCTGTTAATTTAACAGACATTTTATAATTTCCTAATTTGGCTGAATTTCGTGTTTTAAGGGAGGAAAAAGGCAACGTACCGGCAAAGAAATACCATCTGATTCTTCTGAGTCCTGTTTTTGTGGTGGAACGTATGGTGCAGGAGGTATTGGCGGCTTTGGCATTTCCATGACTGTGCCAAGAGGGAAATTTTTCAGTTCTTCCGAGTTATACCTTGATTTCCACAAAGAAAGAAAAGTCATATTAACATGATAATAATAATAAGTAATGGTAACAGGACGCGATTGTCCGATTTATTTAATCACGAGTATGATAATGATAATAATAATAATAATAATAATAATAATAATAATAATAATAATAACAATAATAATAAATAAATAAATAAAAATATTCATATAGCGCCTACACTTTTCAGTGCTAAGTGCTTTACAATGCTTTAAAAGGTCCAGATAAAAAAATAAAAATCTTAGAATCATTTACATATAATCCTTACGTCGTAGTCACAAAAATGCAAGATAAAAGAAAGGATTTAAATTTATTTACATCATCGATTGATCTAATATCTAATATCAAAATTTATGCCAAACAGTGCTGACAATGAGCAATTAAATTTTATGTTTTTGAAGATGGCTGCTGCAAATTTTAAAATTTACCCTTTGAAGTATTCTTGGAACTGCCCTGGCAGGAGAGCCACTGGGTACAGACTTGGTTTAGTGCATTGCTTTGGTAACCTTGCTGTCTTGTTCAAAGGAACATGAATAATCTGTAATGACAGGACAATCCTTTCACATGTAGGCAAATAGCAAGGCAAATAAATACCATAATATTCCTTTAACTGCCATTTTGAGTAGTGCTCCATGTAATGTTACAGGCCAAAATTATTATGTTCAGGTTAAAATTATTTAACCTAGGTTGATTCTCTATTTTCTTTGTCTCTTATCCCTAATTATTCATGAATTAGGGCTAGGAAACAAGGAAACTGAGAATCAACCTAGGTTAAATCAAAATTAACTTGAAATCAAATTTGACCTGTAACATAAATGTACATGTACAAGCCTGAAGGTTTTCTTCTTTGCACGAACTGCACGAGCTATGCACCAGCTTTTCGACAGTTTGCACACTTTGGATTTCCATCGACAGAGAAGTTCTTTGTCTGCCTTTCCTGCTCGAAGTGGAATTTGAAAATGATGGTTTTTAGGGAGAGGGGAAAACCGGAGTACATGTAACTGGAGAAAAATCTCTTGGAGCAAAGGAGAGAATCAAGAACAAACTCAACCCAAACATGGCGTTGATGCCGGGATTTGAAACCGGGCCACATTGGTGGGAGGGGAAGGGCTCTCACCAATGCACCATCCCTGCTCCATACTAAACAATTGTTCGATGAGGTTTTCCTGATAATATGCGGAATAATCAAGGTCGAGGTAAGTGTTATCAGCCCAGCTGAAGGCTGAGGCTGATAACACTTACCGAGACCTTGATTATTTAGGATAACACGAAAACCGAATCTAATTTGCAAGCGTGTGTTTGTCATTATTTTCTTCAAAACAACGTGTAACATACAATGTATAACAATGTATAATATAAATTGTTTTGAAGAAAATAATGACAAACACATGCTTGCAAGGAACCTGAATTGATATTGTTATAGGAAATCATGCATTGCACGCCCAAGAAACAGATTAGTCAGTTATCTGCAAGCAGATAACTAACTAATCTGTTGGCTGCGCTGATTTCCAAAATCAGTTGTAGGCTCTTAGCTAATGAGAAGATAGTGACAGTGATAGTGATAGTGATAGTACAGACCATGGAAACTTGTTGTTGATATGTTTTTGACATCTATTTCCATTGAAGTTTCTTGCAAAATTGGATGCAGGAGAAGGAAAAAAACAAATTGTGCCACCATCATGTCATTTCCATGGTTAGTACACTTTTATCAAGCACTGCTTTCAACCAAACAGCATGTGAGAAATCACTCAGTTATGGTAAAAACATACTTTGAACTGGGCTATGGACAGGTACTATGGCAAAATAAGATTGACAGGAGAGGAAAGCAATGTTATGTTGAAATTCTAACCTGAGTCTGCATATCAAAGTAAGAGCATCGTTCCTCCCTTCTTTGCTGGGCTAGCTGTGCATTAAATTCAGCAACATCTTTAAGAGCACGCTTGATATAGTTGGCAACTTTTCGAGTTTCAAGTGCTTTCTNGACAGGTACTATGGCAAAATAAGATTGACAGGAGAGGAAAGCAATGTTATGTTGAAATTCTAACCTGAGTCTGCATATCAAAGTAAGAGCATCGTTCCTCCCTTCTTTGCTGGGCTAGCTGTGCATTAAATTCAGCAACATCTTTAAGAGCACGCTTGATATAGTTGGCAACTTTTCGAGTCTCAAGTGCTTTCTGAAAGTAAGTAAAAATATGAACAGATTTTCAAATTCAAACCATGTGAGGAGAAACTCACAATCTACATCATCAGTGCAAAATTTTTAGCCCAGCAGTTTCATAACCATAAGAAGGTACTTCATGTACATTGCTGTAGTTACTTGCCAGGTTTTTAAAGCTTTCAAAATGCATAAGAGAACTGGTATGTTTAACTATCATTATTGTCAAAAACAATCAGTTAGAGTTTTATTTTCCTGAAGGTGAAAATTTCACTCACCAGACCCTTCAAATAATTACCACAATTTCCACTTGTCAAATGTGTTTTCACACTCACATTGGTGAGTAAGCAAGCAATAATGTCATACCTGCTATGTAGCAATTATCACATGTACATGTATTTCAAAGTTTGAGTTTGGTTGGCTGTATTTGGTTTTTAGAAGAGATGGATGACTGCTATGGAAATTTTCACCAGGACTGGAATTTTTTCCACCATTTGCAAATTTAAAAATTCTACAAGACAGACCTTTTCATCTTCAGTTTTTTTAATAAGTCTTTGACGTTCTTTGAGGTGAGCTGCTTTTATGTACTCCTAAAAAAACAAAAAAATATAGAAGGAAAAGAAAATAATTGGAAAACCAGCCCAGAAAAATAATATTTTATTGACTACCAGCACACTCTAAAGGGGCTACATCATCAAAGATATTGTTGTTTTTGATCAATAATTGTGCTGAAGTCATTAGCTAGTGGCTTAACTCATACATCTATTTCGAGAAAGGTTGTTGGAGAAAATGAGCACGCGACAATCCCGAAAGGTAATATGGGATATGTTCAATACACTGTTCCTGACACTGTAGCTGTCAAACCTATTTTTGTTGCTTTCCTTTAGCACTCACAGACATATGTCCACGGCCTCTCCTGCCATTCTTTCAAATTTCTTTGAAAAACAATGAACTCAAAACCACCCACAACTCCTGTCAGGGTTGTCGCATGCACTTTATCCAACAACCTTTCTCAAAATAGCTCTATACAAAAATTAATGTTTCAATCTGTACAGTTATGAAAAAGCCTTCAAAAAATTTCATCAGGGAGCGCTAACCATAATAATTTTTGGTGATTTTGGTATACACAGCATTTTATAATAAATTATTTGGAAAAATTAGCCCAGCTTTATCAAGTTTCAATCCATGTTCATCCTTGCCATCCGTTGCACAGATGAAAGGAAACAGTTTCAATGCCTATTGTATAGCGTTAAATAACAAAACTGGACCACTATTTTTGGAATTCAATTGATGCAAAAGAAGATTTAGTTTGCTAAAAGATAACAAATAGCATAAGGTTGATGAGAAAGAATTTTTTTAACTTGACAAGGGCAATGTGCAGGAATTGCTCCCTAATTTTAAACAAAAGTTGAATTTTAATTAAGCCTTGTAGGACCGGTTGCATTGTACCTGGTATTTTGATGGAAATTCATCAATCATTAGTTGGCAGATGTCTTCTGTCTTATATGCCGCTAATTCTGTAAAAGATGTATACAGGTGTATGAAAGTTCTAAAAAAGTTATGAAGTTATATATGTACACTGTAGATCTACACCAGGTTGCACATGCATGTATGTACATGTACCACCTATGAATCTTCAAGCAAATTTGAGCCCCCTGGGAAAAATGAAATTGGTTAGGATTATCAAGAGGATAAAAAAACCCAGAAATTTGCCATGTTTGGTGCAGCAAAAAGAGACAGTTTTAAAATTATCAGATCAGGTAAAAGGAGAAAATGAGTGTTAAGATTTAACTGTATAGAAAATAAAGAAAGGTGGAGGGTCCTTACTTTATTTCAGTACATTGTACATGACACAAAAAAGACACTAGCTGACTAACAACCTAATACTGGCTGACAGCAGGCTCATCATAACCTCCCTCCCTAAACAGACCTCAGTTTTAAGGGTATTTTAAGCCACTTTTAAAAAGCGATACTGAATGGAAAGAAGTGGATACAACTATTTGAGGTTCCACCTGGGAATCAAACTTGCAACCTGTCACACAGAAGATGGCACATTGAGCAAATGTACTAATCCTTGTATGCACCTTATACAGACATATGTCTCAGGATTTTCTTTTCATACCTTGATGCTCATTGCTTATTACTCCCTTTTCTTTTAGGTATAACTTTTCTTCCTCACTCACGATGTGCTTTTCAAACCCTGAAACAAGAGGAGATAAAATAAAAATTTAAATTATCTTTCAAATTACTTCACATGTACATGTACTACAAGAATTTTACAAGTAAAGTATGTCACACAAATGGAAAAATTTCTGTAGGAGGTCCTGTCCACCCAATTTTGTTTTTTGTATTTTCAGTTTTGTATATTTAGGGTCCGAAAGTTTCAAATTACATGCCTCAAAAAATACACAGGAAAAAATAACGGATTCCCATTTTTGGATATTTTAGGGTATTTAAAGAATACCCATAAAAATCCCAAAGTGAGACAAGTCCCAACCAGGGAATTCCCAACCAAGTTCCTTGATTGGGACTTGTCTCACTCTTCCAAATTTGGGTTTTTTGTGGGTATTCTTTAAATACCCTAAAATATCCACAAATGGGAATCCGTTATTTTTTCCTGTGATATCATGACTGTAGTTGTCTTTTCAATCCACTTTTGAAGAATTAATAATTATTATTGTCTTTATTCAGTCAGTGAACGGTGTACTAAGTGCCTTATCCTCACCTGATCCATCAGCCACAGATTAACATTTTTTTTGGTGGGAATACTGTAAAATTTGATCTACTGTAAAAGAGATGCGTGGCATATACATGTATTTCACACCTGCCAACTTTTCCTGAGTCAAATGCATGAAATTTTTGTTGTGTCATGACTGGGATTACGGAAAACGTTGCAGCTACTTCCAAACATTTCTGACAATTTTCCAAAAACTTTCGAACGTTGCCAAAAAAGTCTGAAGATACATGTAATGCGACAAATTTTGAGCCTTTCTAAAGCTATCTAAAAGGCAATATGTTTAGTATGTTGTGATACATTTAGGACACAAAGTCAAAATACTACTGGGCAAATGAACTGAATTTTTATTATCAATAATGATCATGTCTTAAAGAACAATTAATTTTTATCCCAATTTCTGAGTCAGGTATGAGAGATTGTCCTTGATGCCTGAGATCGATGTCTTTAGTCCACAAGTGTGAGACTCATGTATAATGTGTGAGAGTTGGCAGGTATATTATTAGAAGTCCAAGAGGGGGCCTTTGATATTTGTAGGTGGGGGGTGTTTAAAAGAGGGAGGTGTTCATTCTCATGTACCTGTAACAAGCTCAACAAAACCAATGTTCTCGCTGCAAAATTTCTATCAACAACAGAATGCACACTCCATCAAAATTATTGATATGGCCTGTTAATAAGGCCATCTAGAGATTCAAATCTCAACATCGATGTCAGAATCGTTACTCAAGCTCATAGTGTTGCCATCTTTAGTCTATGAATTCCTTACTTTGAACTTGACATTAAACAAGATACAATAAATTATGCAAAACCTTAATTAAATAATTTTGCTCTTCATTGCTATTTTCTAGCATTTTGGAGTAATTCTCATACACTGTGGGGAGTATTTACAGGTGTATTAGACAGGGGGTGTTTATCAGAGAGGGGCAATACAAACTTACTTAACATGGTAGACAGGGCATACTGTATTAGGTGATAGGAGTTAATTTGAGAGTGGGTGTTCATTACATCATTAATTTATGGTAACCAACATTTGGTCTATCCCTGCTGTTAAATTTGTAATTCAAACTGACCTGAATATTTTTCGTCCAGGTTTTCAGTTTCCAAAAACTGACNGTGTTGCCATCTTTAGTCTATGAATTCCTTACTTTGAACTTGACATTAAACAAGATACAATAAATTATGCAAAACCTTAATTAAATAATTTTGCTCTTCATTGCTATTTTCTAGCATTTTGGAGTAATTCTCATACACTGTGGGGAGTATTTACAGGTGTATTAGACAGGGGGTGTTTATCAGAGAGGGGCAATACAAACTTACTTAACATGGTAGACAGGGCATACTGTATTAGGTGATAGGAGTTAATTTGAGAGTGGGTGTTCATTACATCATTAATTTATGGTAACCAACATTTGGTCTATCCCTGCTGTTAAATTTGTAATTCAAACTGACCTGAATATTTTTCGTCCAGGTTTTCAGTTTCCAAAAACTGACAAACCTGATGTCGCAGAAGGTAGAACTCTCCTGTCCCATCCGGAGGCCACTGGTACTCATACATCCTCTCAGCCGTAAATCTGGATTCTGTACTGACATCAGGGGGAGGGGGAGGGGGCCGGGGTACTGGTTTGCTCACTTCTTCACTAACAGCTTTTTTAATGTCGTTGTTGTTTGGTGCATTCTCCTTACTTTCCTCTTGCTTTGTTTCAGTTTCAATGCTAGGTTTGGGCTCCTTAGCTGTCGCTGCCTTTCTCTGCAGAAGAAATGAAATCATTTAAAGATAGCAGATAAATCAAGCTCAAATTCATAATCTTTGAAATCAAGAGCTACTATGCATGTATTTCAATATCATGAAAGTAACTGCAGGTAAAACAAAAAAAAACTTCAATAATAGTTTGTTCAGGAGATACATTATCATATTGAAGTAAAGTTAAAACAACCAGGAATGAAATACAGTACTGCTGAAAAGTAAGTTGACACTCGAAGCTCGAAACTCGAGACTCGATCCTCATGTCTCGAAGCTCTAACATTTTGAGTTTCGAGATGTGAGGATAAAGTCTCAAGACGCGAAGATCAAGTCCCAAGCTTAGATGATCGAGGACTGAGGATCAAGAAGCAAGGTTTTTATTTGAAATTACTCGTTTTCCAAAAGAGCAATGTTGAACAGTCACGTAGCCGTTCAGATATTCACACCATTGATCAGTGTTTGTGGTGCAGTGCTCTGTAACTGTTTGAATTGTTAGCTTCAGCAAGCTTTCAATAAGTGTAAATCAATATTTTCAGTTTAGAAGATTTATCCTACATGTACAGTGTATGTAGCCTTCGCTCGCAATGTTCCGAGATTTTCACAGATGAACGCTGTGGCTGAATTAAGCTTGTCACTGTTTTACGCCAATCATGATGAAGATTACGAAATCTGAGTTGTTAAATTTGCTATAAGTCAAGCTTCAACCTCTCTCATGTAAAATATAAATGCAGCTTAAAACATTTAGCCTTTCACGCACTAAGTTCATATGAAAACTCGACGAATGTGTGGCTTGTTGCACATTTGGCCTATGTAAATGTTGATAAAGTCACGAGAAACTACGTGTGTTTTAGAAAGCAAAATTTTCAAGTGCGTTTTAGTCGATTCCATGGCTTGTCACGCTGTTACTGTATGTAAAATATGCAAATCTACATGTAGTCAAACAATAATTTCACTGAAAACTATATTTGTAACAAAAAGCAACATTTTCACAAGCACTTGAGTTATTAAATTTTCCATTAGTCAATTTCATATATGTAACCTTTCATTCGCCATGTTCATTCGAAAACATGGCTCAGCGACTCCATGAATTATAAAACTGGCTTTTACGCAAATCTAGCTGATGTCACTGGAAACTTTGTTTGCTGAAGTGACATTTTAACACATGATCATTTATGCATTAAAAAAAGTTTTAAACTCATTTTGTTTGAACGATAGAAAGCGACAAGGCACGAGCACTCTGCAGAAATGTAGTTGTCACATGATTCGGAGTTTGACAGACAGACAGACAGACTTCACTGTAGTGATTTGCGTGATGGATAAGAGCTAGTTTTCGGATCGAATCGTGTGAATCTGTGATATTGTTTTGGAACAATTAAAGAAGATTTATGGTTGAAAAATTGCTTTGAGTACGATTATCTACAGAATCGTATAGTTATTGTTCACTTTCAAACAGAGGCTCTTTTTACCGCTAGTCTGACATACGAACAATGGAAAGTCAAATAGAATTATGGCTGAGCAGTGTACACTGTGCACAAGCGATATTAATACGGTCTAGTAAGTCGTGTCATTGTTGTTTACTTTCAAATGGAGGCTCAATTTTCACCACTGTTACATATATGTATTTTGCCTTCACTTCTAAAAAGCAAGTTTGAAAAGGACTATTAAAAGGAGACCAGAAGCGAACATTTTTGCTTTCAAAGAGCGAGCTTTGTTTACCTGAATTAAAGCGTTTGAGTCTCACCCAATGCACACAACAATATCTTTAAGAATGAAAGGCAAAAGTGCACTTTCACGACAAGTCCTCAACTCGAAATTTGTCTCTAGTCTCGAGGATCGAAATGCAAGTGACTGTCAACTTATTTTTGAGCAGTTCCGTGTTTCATTATTTTTTACACTTCAACTGTATTGTCTTTGAAATCAAGGTTACTTTCCCAGAATCATTTCCATGGTAGAAGATAATATTATCATTATTTTCTCGGGCACAAAAAATTAATACGGTTTACGGTCATTTCCCACCCAAGTCAATTCGCACCTAAGTCCATTTGCTCCCAATTTTGAGCAATTCATACCCAGTTTTAATTTGATTCTCACTCAGTTTTTTTTTGTTAATCATTACTTAAGCTTAGTTAGGTCAACAATATACACAAAATCTAGCCTACATTGTAATTTATCATTAACCTAACTGACAAACATTTCTAAGATTTTTAAATCGCATGTGTAGCACCTGTCTCAGGGCTTAAAGAACAAAGTATATTACATTCATAGTGCACTATCTCGCCTTGTGCCTTAAGAACGAGGTGTATTACATGTGAGGCATGTTATTAGAGTGGTTTTCGTTTGAGTGTCGTAAAACCAAAACCAAAGTAATTACTCTGGCCAATCACATAGGACACAGACAATACATTGAACCAATCAAAACTCGAAGTAATTACATGTGGCTGACGCAGAGCGCGTCACAATTGGCTTTGGTTTTACTTCTGATTGGATGAAAAGGTGGCGCGAATCTTTTAAGCCAATCGCATCGTGTAGAAAGTGCAAAACCAATTACTTTTCGACACTCAAATAAAAACCGCTCTATTATTGAGTTGTATTCACTCCGTTATTTTTCGGTGTACGAAGTGACCAAAATTTGGGTATGAATTGACTGGGTATTTGAAGTTGCATGTAAATGTACAATTTCAAGAAGAAGAACCTTCCCCCCTAAATTGTATGTAAATTTTTATATCTGGGCTTTTACATAAACAATGCTACTTGGCCATGGAACTCAAATAGCGAGATACTAGAAATATATGTCTATACAAACATCCTATAAGCACTCGAAGAGCTGGAAACATAAACATAATGGGAAAAGCAAACAAACAAACAGACCAACATCTGATCCCAACAACCCAACAACTTCACTGCCTAGTTTGAGAAAATGGGCTCTACTCTTCACGTATTTACGAGATTTTGACATGTCAGTGTAGCGTTTTGATTTCAAAAGAAAACTGTGTCCAGCTCAATTTAATACTGGCGTTCAAGTTAACGACTGAAAAAATACTCTAATCAATAACACAATTATCCTATTATACACAAGACAAACCTTTCGTGGCATCTTGAAACGACAGAAGCTCAAAAGCTAGGACAAAAAGACAAGACTTTCATACAAAGCCGCCATTTGCAGGCGTGGTTGCTGAGGTCTCAAATTCATCACCAGTCCTCTTACGAAACCGTGGCGGCGGTAAAACTGGGTAAAAAAAATGTCAGTAGAGACGCGAGAGAGGGGGGCTTTTTGACTTCCTTCCCCTGAAAAGAGAGAATTTCTGAGTCAGAGCCAAGCAAGAAGAGGGTACGATCGGAAAATTGACTCTACGTACAAGAAAAATTCGAGTTATCAATAATCAAATTCCTGTCTGTTTATGTTACGTTCATCCATCAGTCAAGAGACAGGGACTAGCTGTGAGGTGAGAAAGGTCTTTAAATTGGCGAATAGTCAAAAATTTAAACTCGAAATAAGTGTTTCTAAAGAAACTAAACTTCCCCCAACTAGTCTTAAAGTTAAATGTTCAAACTCGAGCATTTTGTAAACATAAGGTTGCCTTGCACACTGCGCCGTTTAACATCCCCCACACAGACATTGTTCTCTACCCGGCTTGAGTGTGGCGCTCACAACAGGATATAACAAAATGCGGCCTTTCCCAAAACCACTTTCAGAAATATTTTTAAACCAAATCATGTGTCGGACAAGTACGGATGCATGGCTTCATTTAATCATCTACATGAGTTCACGGGGTTCAGTGTTACGATACAACTTCTAGCTGCGGGTCTGACTCATCGAATCTTTATAAATAACAATTGACTCAGTGCACCCACAACAGAAGAGAAGTGCTAACGACGTTATAATAACCGTTTATTGAAGTGTTTCCTGTGTGGCTTACTCGCCCTCGTGACTACTTATAGAAATCTTAAAAACAGCAACAGCAACACAAAAACAAGAACGCAGTTGACACGCACTTGAGATTTTTGAATAAATAAATATTCAAGTTGACTTAAATCGATTACGACACCTTTATGCCCAAGGAAACCCTGCTTTAATGAGAAATCCGGAGTTTTCACAGTTTTACAATTTCAAGAGTCAACAAGTGGGTACATCGAGTTATAACAACAACTTAAACAGCAGCTCGTAGGAATACAATCATGATTCTCTCAGTGACGGACACCTCTATAACATGGACAACGGACACTTTTGAAACGGTCAAGAAGTGCTTTATGTAGTGAAAAATACCACAAAACGGAAATGCAGGTGCTTTACATGACAGTAAATTACAAAATGTTTGATATTTTGTAGTCGCGCTCCAGTTTGCAGAGTGTATACTCTTACGCAGTTTTATACCCGAAGCCATGAACGTTAGCTTGTGGTGAACGAACGTTTGATCGCACAATAGGAAAATAATTCCACTTTTCGGTTACAACGTTCCAATGTAAGCTGAACAAGTTCAACAGACGTGTATTCATTGCGAATGGGTTCAGCTTTAAAATTACAGTACTGGTGTCACGTTACCTCGACTGTCTATAAGCCGGACACCTCTCCAAGACGGGTCACGGTCAGGGCGGGTTCAGAAAGTATACGTCTTAGAGAGAGTTGTCTGTAAAATTGATAAAATAACTCGATATACTTCGGGAGCTTCGCCTCATTCCAACATCCTGCAAGGTGACAAAGGTTTTTCCGTCTTCTTCTTCTCCTCAGGCATGAGACGGTTAAAATGGGGAGCTCGTCCATTTTTTTTTTTTTTTTTGATGAGCTTAATAAAACCGCCACTCCGAAAACCTGACTCGATAAAGCTAGCTGAGGGGGATCATGGCTGTCTTCGAGACCCCCGAGCTAGAACTAATTAATGGCAAAAATAAAATTGACTTTAGCTTAGTAACAAACAAAGAAACTGATTTGTAAAGTACTTTATTTGATTTACTTGAGTATCTATATAGAGTATTAAAAATGGTCACTAGAAATTGGCAATCAATTTAGCAAGAAATAATTAACAATCAAATGAATTACCATGATTTCTTTTTCTATTCCATTCCTCTCGGCACCCAGGTTGTTAACCTGTCACTGCTCTCTCAGGCTGTTATAACACGATTAGTAGTTTTGTCAGGTTATCTACCGCTCGCTGGGTTGATACCAGTCATGCATGGTGTTATAAATGTAACACAAGAGGCACGTGAGAGGAAGTTTAATATTTTTGCGCGTGCATTCCTTAATTGCTTGATTTGGCTAGAGGTGAAAAATGGAATCTTGTGCGTTCTGGTTAATAATCTCGCATTGACGGGGAGATATGCACAAATTGTTATTGTAAGCAGCGTAAGCCCGGATTCTCAAGCGAAACGTTGTTGCCAAAATGATGAAACCCAAGTTCTTAATACATTACAGTACGGGACCTCGAAGGGGGTTGACAAAATTTGTTCGCTATAATGAGGTTTCGTTATATCGAGGTTCTTTTTCACATATTTTACTATTATTGGGGTAAAGAAAATCGTTCGTTATATCGAGGACTTCGTTATACAGAAGTTCTTTATATCGAGGTTCCACTGTAGTGACCAAATAACATGATTAGACAGCAGTGTAAATAAAGGGGAGCGTAAGGTTAAATTCCACTTTGATTCTGAGGGCATTCCGCTAACTTGCTTGCGAGTCCCAACCAAAGATTTGCGTCGCTCAGAATCGGGTAGGTCATAGGCAAAACAAATCTTTGGATTAAGCCTTAAGCATGGCTAGTTTTATCTCTTGGTAAAAAATATTGGCATCCTAAATTGGTTGCTTTTTCTAAACGTCGTAGTTTGGCTGCATCAAGATTGAAATCCATATGAAGGTTGACCTCGGAGCCTGAACATTGTAACAGCATCTTAATCTTAGTTAACATTTCTATACGTAAAACCTGTACAAAGGAAGGACGTGTTTGACTGATAACTTGAGCAATAAACTGATTGGTTTTATGCCTCCTTTAAGAACCTGAGCAATGCAAAGCAGTGTGGTCCTAACAAAGTTTTGAGATTGGTCAGTACAATCTCAGAACTAAAACCGAACAGTTGCGGTGATTCTTCTTAACAATTGAGTTAGTGGCCAGTCATTGGATAAGAATGTTTGTAATTAGCAAGTGGTTACCCATTTCTTGTGGCACGGTACATACTTCCATGGGTTACAGGGTACTTTACAGCTAAAGAAAAGCTTGTACCCGAATGTAAACTCATGCAGCATACGACCGAAGCAGTTAAGACTGGTTTTCAATTATTAAACATTTATAGGACCACTAGAATACCTGAAATACTGAAACGTTCAACAATCTTAACAATTTCAGTTTTCATGGAAACAACTGTTTACTGTGAATCGTGGCGACAATCAATGACTGACTAAAGTTCAAGTTTAAAACTCGTTTCCCGAGTAAAAGCGCATAGGAGTATTTTTCAGCATCCGGCTGTGCGAAATCATGGCGACCATACCGAAACCAGGCTTTAAAAGTACAGTAAAAACTCGCTAATAAGAACCCAATTTTTAAGAACCCCCCTAAGAACCTGTTTAGCCTAAAATTTGAAACGGGTCCTCATTTTCTAAAATCTACAAAAAATGCTTCACACTTGGGCAAATAAAGTAAGTCAATATTCACGATTCTCTATGGAGACATAGCTGCCTCATTACTCCACCTACGATTGTATTAATGATAAACAAGTTTTACCTAAGAAGAAATCAGCTGAATACCTCCTAATTAACCCTCTTAGCCACAATGTATCTTTTCTTCAGAAAATAAGAACCTATTTTAAAAGAACCTAAATAGCCTAAATTTGTGCTAATGTAAGAGCCAGTTGAGGCTAACGTGGGAAAATGCAAATTCTTAGTGGTGGGTTTTTACTGTAGGACTGTAGATGTTAAGCAGTCTTCTCATGTCTTCTGCTGGCATGTCTCAAACTGGTGTGCAAGTTGTTCCTATAGAGACCACGACGTCACACAGCCTAACTGAGTAAAAGTTTTTTCCTGGGCTGATCCTTCTCATACTCCACAAGGTAAAATTCCCGTCTTCTCCGGATAGAATCTGAAGAAAGACCATGAATACATGTAAAGACCCATTCTGCCTATTTTTACCTACACAGCAGAGAGGGAGACAAACTTTTAATTATTCACTTTTTGAAGATTTCAGTACCAAAACAATCAATATAATAACAAATGAAATAAAGTAAAATAAAAGTTAAGTAAGAATGAAAGGAACAACAACTTAAACAAAACTAAAATCGGCTGCTGTCAAACAGAAACTAAAAAACTAACTTTTGCATAGGGTATGAGTTAGTCTAACTTTTAAACTTTGTTTCTACTATGCTAAATTTGCAGTCGATGAAATCAGTAAAACTGCGTTTATGAAGGAAAAATGTTAAACCGTTATATATCATATGTAATCTGATATTCTATAACCTAAAAACCCGGGAGAGGGGTGCGCTCGCACCCCCCCACACGCCCCGGAGGTACACTTTTTTGTTGACCAAAGAATTTTAAAACAAAGTGAATTACTTATATGTTTCAATTGTTATTCATTCATTGTGTAGCAAACTTGAATCACAAAACTTGTTTCAGCCTTTGTCTAAAAGTATAAAAAGGGGATTTGGTATGCCTACAAGGCATACCCCTTGCTAATACGTTGCTTACTTCAACAAATTTAAGTCTGTTTTGGAGGATTCGTGGTGCAGATTGAGCAAATGTTTTCTTGCCTCTTTTCTTTTACTGGGAGGTCATGTGGTCTTTTACTGTTTAGTGGTTGTCTGTGGTTTCTTATCTTTGTTCCATGAGGCTAGCTGAAGGTGTTAGTTTTTTCCTTTCTGTTTTTCAAAAGTGGCTCATAACCTTGAGGGTTTGTTTCCATAGTTTCCTGAGAGCGGGATCTGAATTACTATTTTTACAGTAAGAGGAGGTTCCCTGGTATAGATTTGACACGCTGGACCCAGCTCTTTCGCGTTGCTTGCAGGATATTGAACTCCTATTAAAGCTGCCCTACTCTTGTAACAACCGTGTTGCTTGTATCAGTCACCTCCAACCCCTTTCATGTAAATTTGAACAAGCAAGTCTTAAGACTGGAGCGAGACGATGTTATCATAATTTCTCCCTTTGCGGTTATTGTGACATTTGCTGGCTCAGGAGCAACATTATTTTGTTTTTGTGGCGAAAGCAGCACAACCGTTCCGACTGGCTTCAACGTTGACCTTAACGTATTTAGACTAAAAGCCTCGTTAAAGATGTCAGACCACTAAAGGGCTCCGGCCAATTACATGGGGTAAGTCTGGATCCTTTTTTAGAAGGAGATAAAGGTATACATTGTTCCTTCTTGTTTGGCCCTTTATCTTTGAGGATAGCTTAAAATATCCGCTGTTTTCTTTGGCCAAAAAGCATTATTTGCGGCACAAGAGAGGCTCTCTTCGCTGACTGTAAAAGATACCCACCTCTAATGAACACAGAAGAAGTCTTGATTGATCTGTTTCTAAGATACACCCAGGGAAGTATGAGCTTGACACACTACTGAAAGATCATGATTCAAAGTTCATGCATCAAACCTAGCGAATAATACGGATTTACAACTTTCTTTCCACTTTTTTTCCTTTTTAAATAGTGACATCCCGCATTGCCATTCTCAAAAACTGTAAAGTAAAGTGCTCTTTACTTTTAAAGATTAAAAGTTTGAGAAATAACTAACCGCTCGAAATGCAGTCTCAGACAACCTAACCCCCCTCCCCCAGCCTTGTTCGGTCCATCTCCTCGTTGGATCGCACTTCCCCGTAAAAAATCCTGGCTACGGGCCTGGGTTATAACCTCAGTTCTTGTAGCCCCGTTACGAGTTAACCAAACTGAATAATTCTCGCTACTTTTCATCATGATTTAGTTTTCAGATGGAAAGGCTCAGCTTATCGTGCCTTTTCGTTGCCGCCGTAAAACACCTTAACCCTTGAGAAAGAATCAATGTCTGATAATCAAGCTGATGTACCGCACTGATTTATGATTTCACGTGTCATAATTTTCTTTTCGGGCTGATCTTACAAAAGTTATCATAACAAACGGTTTTGATTAAAAAATAAGGCAAAAAAAATAGAAATTTGAGAATCACTGACATGACGGCCAAACTATTTGCTTTTTTAAATATTACCCTGTTTTTATTGTCTAGAAAAAGTGTCTGAGCTCTTTCTTTTCAAAGTAAGTTAAAAGGTTTGCGGTTATGATTTTTGCGGGTACGGGTCATAGATTATCGTAGTTCAAGCAAACCTCCGCTCCTTGAATCCTTCGCAACACTTTAGAACCTTTTGTTCCATTCAAGTTTTTGTCAAATCGGAACTAAAAGGGCGCTGAAGTTCCTTCCCGATAACAAATTAGCTTGATATCGTATCTTCCGCGGCCCGAGTTTGACAAAGCACCTCCTACTTAAACGTCACTATAGAAGATATGTTTTAACTTGCAAAGACTATAGTGCCGGTTGTAGACGTGACCCTGAGGTTACATCAATGGTTAACTACCTCATATTAATGTTATCAACAGTCACTTGTATTATTCCATCCACAGCCAGGAGCCTCTATGTTTACTGCACTACACGCGATCTTGCCTTGCGTATAAACCGAAGAGGTGTTAACCACAACACAAAGCGCTACCCATTGTGTTCTTGTATCTTTCATCAAGCCAAATTTGCATTCACTAAAAAATAATTTGGTAGAGTAACAAGTTAACCACAAAAGGTGATTTTTTTTTACTAGAAAGATTGTTCGTCAAATTATTGTCGCGGCTCCCATTTCATCTACTTTAGGCTAAGGGAACCCCATGCATAATGAGGCAAATGTCATCCAGCGAGCAAAATTCTGCTTAATGTTTTATGAGTGTCGGTTTTGAATATTAATATTTGCATTTCGGCTATCTTATATGTCTCAGAAATCGCCAACCTTACAGCAAAGTAACCACCTATTGATTAGAATATAACAAGTATAAAAAATTTTTAACACCTAGTACACCTTCCAGCCAAAAATTATACGGAACAACCATTTTCGTATCGCTCTGCTACAAGTCGCATACTGTATCAGCAAAATAACAAATTTGAATAGTGGAGATGAGAAAAGAAAACCTCAAGTCATTAAACAAAAAGATACAAAAAGAAAACCTGAATTCTGAAACCTGCCCGCCTGTCCATTATCATAGTGTTCGCGGCTTGCAATGGACATCGTTTTACCCACGTTTCGAGTTGAAGTCTTGAGGCCGGGGAAACGGATTGATTTCAAATCAGTCCTCAGTAGTGAAACAAAACTACTGCGAGTTTCAATAACAAGCTTTCAGACGTAACGAAGTTGAGAATCTCGACTCTCGTAGACAAAAGTTTATAAGATTGAAGACAACGCCTCACAACATATGGTTATATGATGTTATGATGCGCAAAGTTTTCATATAGACGCAATATTCCAAAAATAACTGATTTAAAACATTGTGTTCACTGTGAGATCAGGATTAGAGGTAGCTGGTGTTAAACATATATATCAAGCGATTCCCTGTGAAACTTCCTCCATGTATTATCAAAGCAGAGAATATTTTGCCTCTCGGCAATACAGTAATAGACAACTCAATAAAAAAGACCTAAAAATGAAGGGGGACATTTTAATTTGAAACGTATCATATAGCAGCGCATATCTGGAAAGAACTAGCGATATTAAAGTTGAAAAAAATTATTGTGGAGTGTTGGCACAGAAAAACAAACACAAGAAACTTCACTACACTACAAAGACAGAGAATAAATGCATATTAAGTCCCAGGCAAACAGGCACGCGTAAATATACCCCCTTAAAGAGGCATGAAATCAGAAAAACAAAGAACGTTATTAAGCCAACATAACGTATTCGAGTTCCCCCACGTTGAAGGACAACAGAACTTTAAGAATTTAATAAAAAGTGCCGAATTACTAACAAGGAAACTGATGCATTTCTATGATAATATAATTTCGTGTTTGATCAACTTAATTGAGGTTACTTTATTTCGTAATGAGAACATTTAAACATAGGGCAAGGGTTTATTTTCAGGGTGTAAAGTTCCTAAAATGCTTAAAGGACCGGAGACAGAATAAAGACAAAGGTAATTACAACGATAATTAAGTAATTACATGTCAATTTATTTTCCTCTTTGAGTTTGCAGATTACAGCAAAAGTAACCGCCAAGAGATATAACAAAACCAACAAACTGTCACACGACGCGGTAGCACGTTTTGCAAATCCCTTAATTTCGCGCGAAAATACAAGCCACTGGGCTTGAAATAGCCACAAATCAATAAGCTTGTACGAGCAAATCTTTTCACACAAATATGAACCTCTGGGCTTTTCAACGAGTCGACGAGAAAAACATAAGGTCACGGTGCATAGCATGCTTAACTGTAGATATACGGCTTGTGTAACTCTAGCTCGACAAGAGGTACTCTCGATACCTTGCTTAATGCGAATCCGTTGACACTTTCCACGCACGATTAAGCCCCCGTATACATTTCAACTGTCGGAGAATGCTCCCCACAATTCAAGAGAATGTTTATCAAGGACAAAAGGGTTCAACCTAAGGTTAAGTCAAGGGTTGGACATGCTATTCACTGCA
>CALNXI010002804.1:0-17500 GCA_942486025.1 Porites evermanni
TCATTCCCTTCGCTGTCATAGTAACGGATGTTGCGATTAGGGTGTCCGCTATGGTGTCCGCTGTTGACTTTCATCATTCCAAAATTAGAAGGGTTTGTATGGCGACTAACCTCATTTGCATAACAATGTGCCGTAAACAGACGAGTATTACTGCTGACCGGCCCTACGGGCCGGCCTGTTGCCCCCCTCTTGCATGTTTTCTGGAATTTCCACTGATTTCTGTCAATCCCAGGAAGTTATTTGGATCGCATGGTTAAGAGTTGAGGGTAGTTAGTCCTAAAGAGGGAGATTGTTATTTTTACGCTAAGCATCACGGCGACTGGACGTGACTTAAGATCTCAGGCATCCCGGTTTTCAAAACTCCAGGTAGATATAGTCATTTGCATATCATAAATTAATCCAAGGGGATAATAATAACATTTCAGATGGGACGTGAATATTAATAGAAACAGCTGTTGGTGCATGGTAACAGAGGAGCTTTCGCACTCGAAGCGCTCGAAGCGGAGCATCATAAGTTTCGGTAATCACGTGACTGTACGCCAGACCGTCCGTCCGCACCACAGGCATACCACTGTAAAATCCCGATAGTCTCAACAACGACCTTGCTATGATCGACTGGAGTTGCATCATTAAAACGCACGCAAACAATGTAGACGAGCTATTTTCATCTTTTATGCACCGATTAAAACCCTTTCTCAACGTAGGATTAAACAATTTTCTAAGCCTTGGATTACAAAAGGTATAAGAACGTCAATCAAAGAAAAAAACAGACTGTACCAAATTGGCAATCAGGAAAAGTATAAATATTATCGAAATAAAATTTGCAGTTTTACACGTTTGAGTAAGAAACAGTATTACTGCGCCTTTTTTAATAATAATTTAATTGATATGAAAAAAACATGGCAAGGCATAAATGAATTATTAAATCGCCGTAAAAGAAAGTGTAATACTGATGGTAAATTAAAAGGCCCAGATAACAACAATAACCTTACTAGTGATTCCTCACGTATACCTGATATCTTAAATAAACATTTTTCAAAATGTTGGCAACATCTTAGCAAGCAAATTACACCGGCAGAGCACCCCTTCACTGAGTACCTAAGAAAGTCCAGTTTGCCATGTGGTGTTTTCATAGACTTAAAAAAGCCTTTGACACTGTGAATCATACTATTTTACTTGATAAACTAAATCGTTATGGCTTCCGTGGAATTGTCAATCAATGGGTTTCCTCTTATTTACCAAATCGCACACAAACTACTGAAATTGGCTCTCATAGATCTAGTAAACTAAATATCAATTGCGGCCTACCCCAAGGATCTGTCCTAGGTCCACTTCTCTTCTTGCTCTATATAAATGACATCCAATATTGTTCGAGCAAACTCCAATTTTTCCTTTTTACTGATGACACTAACGCTCTTTATGCTCATAAGCATTTAAAGACACTGGAACTAACAGTAAATGCAGAATTACACAACTTGTATAACTGGCTGACTTCAAATAAACTTTCTGTGAATATTTTCGCGTGTTGGGGTCAAAATTTGGAATGGGATACCGCAAATTCCTAAAGAAAGACCGAAAAAAGCTTTTAAAAGATCACTAAAAGCAATGCTACTCGATATCCTTCAAACCGAAGACTCTTATGTTGATGTGGATACGATGATTGTGAAAATGAAAACGTAATTGTCTTGTCATTTATTGTCATTTTATTTTATTTTTAAAATTTCATTTTAATTCTGTCCTTGTATTCAAGAAGAATAGTGTTTATTTACTGTAAAATATATATACTTATATAACGTCTGATTTCTTTGTATTTGTCTAGTTTGTAGTAAATTATGTAGCCTGGCCTGCCTCGAATGGCCTCGCTAACTGCAGGCCAGTCCCAATGTATTTCTTTTTTTCCGTTATATTTCCAAATTTAAATAAAGTTTAAAAAAAAGTTAAAAAAAAAGCGGCTCGCAACAATTATTTTAAATATTTGTTGCTTCATTGTGATTTCGCTGGAACGCTTAATTCTGTCTTTTAGTGTTAATACATTTCCCAGCTGCATTGCATTAGCATTTACGCTAGGCTATTTTTAGTCATTTCTTTAGTAATATTTCAGATTACTTTTATTAGCATGTCTGCCTCGGTGTCCAAACAACCACAGCTCCCTTGTTTAACACACCGGGTCCAAAGGCCACTAAAATGAAGACCTCGGTCATATGATCAAGGCCTACTTTTTTAACGTCAGACCACTGGATATGACTGGACTGAAATTACTATTTTGTGAAATACCGTTTTTTCATCTTTATTTAGCAAATACAGTGTCCTTTTCGTCTGAAACAAATTGTGTCCTCCAATAAGATGAATAATATTTCAAGTCGTCTGGAGATTTCTCATTTTATTGACTATACTCAAACTCATTTCGCGAAGTAGTCATTTTACCAGAATTACTATTTTGTGAAATGGCGTTTTTTCACCTTTATTTAACAAATATGTCCTAATTGTGCTCAGCAATAAAATGACTAATATTTCGAAGAGTCTGGGGACTTCTCATTTTATTGACTGTACTCGAGTGCATTTCGCAAAGTAGTAATTTTGCCTGAATTACTATTTGAGAAGTGAGCTGTTTGTACCTTTTAACAGTTGCTTTCGTACCAGAGAAATATGTGTAAACATAAAACTGCTGATCAATTCCTGAAGAATCTGGAGACTTCTCATTTTATTGACCGTACGGGAGAACTCATTTCGCAAAGTAGTAATTTTGTAAGAACTACTATTTTGCGAAGTGTATTATTAGGTCACTTTTGGTTAGCAGTGAAGTTTAGCTTTTTCCGGCAGACTGCGCATCGGACTGCGCATGTTTAGCTACTGTGCAGACGTTGTTGAGCTCTGATTTCTTGGTTGGAAAAACTTTTGTAAAATGCCCCCAAGAACTACAAAGCCGACCGTATCTTCTCTTAAACAACAAAGTGGTCTTATAAGTAAGGAAATTGTCAATCTGAGGTCTGAATTTCAATGATTACAAGCTGGTTTACGCATACACGAGGCAGTGGAAGACGTCCGTGGCAACCGTGGGTCAGACCCTGAAATTGAGAGGGCGCTCGAGTTTATGGGCGAGGAGTACGATGATTTGAAGAAATTCAGTTTAAATATGAAAGAAAAACTTTCTGTCCCAATGAAACAGCTCAACTCAGTTGACGAGTGGGTTAGAGAATTGTCGGTTGCTCTTGACGAATTCACCCAGTGCAGTTACGGATTTAACATCAAGCTTCTTGACGTTCCAGAGATCGCCCCCTTGGCTTAAGAGCCATCTCTGGATACTTCCAATCTTCACGGTAAGATTTTTAACGTGATGGGACCCCACTTGTCGCTGAGCGACATAGATATTGCTCAGAGTTCCTGCGCGGATTTCCTTGGCGGAGAAGCCAAAGCCCATTATCTGTAAATTTGTACGAAGATTAGCCAGAGGAGAAGTCATGTCCTTGCATCGAAGAATTAAAGATGTCGATCCCAGCGTTGTCGGTGTAGATGCTGAAGTTGATTTTTCTCACGCACACATCGTGGACCATCTTCCACCGAAGACACAAGAACTCTACGCAGAAGCCAAAAAGTTCAAGACTCGTTATCAGTATACTTTCTGCTAGTCTAAAAATGTCAACATATTTCTTCGTCGCTCAGAAGACAGTTGAATTCATCAAAGTCAGAGACCTGAGCTTCCTACACAGGCTGGCTCGAGAAGAATTGGAGAGCAACAACATCTAATTCTATGATAAGAAGTGTACGTGTCATAACTGTTTTTGTATCTAGTGAAATTCGGTAACGGCGCTAAACTGAGTAAAAGAGTTACCCTATTTTGGGTTAAATACTCCCCACGCCCACTGCCAGTTTAACAATGTCCTTAACCCCAATTTACCAAATAAGAAATATCTTGATAGACTTACCAGTTTTTCTATGATCTCGGTCTTTTTAGCCTCAACGATTTATAACAATAATAGTAAAATAGATCCCGATCTAAATTCACTTCTTAAAAAGAGGGTCTGAATGGGGGGGTCGACTTGTCGGTTGTCGGTTAAAATTCAGTTACTTTGTCGGCAGTCGGTTAAAATTTTCGATCTTTGTCGGTAGTCGGTTAAACTTTCTGATTTTTGTTTGTTGTCGGAAAATCGCACTTAATAAGTAAAAACGCTTGTTAAGTAGTAATATGTTTATGTATTTCACCCAGTTTCAAGACTTTGATCATGATCCCTAAGGAAAGAGTAAAACTTGTATTTCATTAACTCTTGTTTGTTTATGCAATATGATTGTTTATTTCACCATTGTTTGCCAAATGAATATCATGAGTACTGATAAAATCACCAAATCTTTTATTGTAAATGCGAACTTGGTTTCCCTGTCGACTACAGGGCACAGTAAAAAGCAATTAATTAATTAATGGACTCCAGCCTTTTGGATACTGGCTTAAATTATTCCTAGTGAAAAACTGCAAGGGGTGACAGGCTGCACATCTATGCCTTTAATGTTTTGGCTCTAACAAGCATGTCCTTTGCCATGACTTTCCTTTCTCAAAGAAATAACACTTTAACCCTTGGACGTACAAGGGGTGGGGGGTGGATGCCACCTCCCCTTTAGGTTTTTCTGGGATTTTTCCAAGAGGATAAAACCTCAGCACCTGACGTTTTCAGTAGATGTTCGTTTATCCCTCGCACACATTTTGAGGCAAGTTTAGTGATGATCAGTTTCTATGGTTATGAGGTATGACGTAATAAGTAGCAGGTAGTCAAGCCATTTTGAGTGAAAATGAATGTCCCTTTTTCAACTTTTTCAACAATAAAAGAAAAATCTTGCAGCTAAAATCATGCAAAGTGCTTATTTATGTGTTATTATTCTTGTCAAGCAATTACCCATATTTTTCTCGCTGTTTTAACCTGATCAGTCTGATTCTTGGTAAAATCCAAGATGGCGCAAAGATGCCGACCATTGTTGGTGACGTAACAGGCCTCCAGCAGCGCCACCATTCATAAAATATACCTCATCTTGTTAAGAAGATCAAAGGCTTTTCAGCGAAGGCAAAATCAAAAACTCTGGGGAGGGGTTCCATCTACCCTCCTCTTGTACCATGGTGGGGGGTATGATTTTGCGTGTACGTCCGAGGGTTAAGTTGGCAAGGTAGTGTTTGGTTTTGTATGAGATTACACTTTTTCATTAAAGATTCGTTCATAATAGACACTGAAGGGCTTGTATTGTGTCACGAAAGACAATATTTTTTTTTCTTCCTTGCTGTTTTGTTTCAGGAGCGCTGCTTTCCTTCTGTGAGTTTTACTTCTAATAGCAATTTTTATTTCAAAATTGTGTGGCCAGCCTCTGTCCATCAACCGGTTTTTGAAATCTGAAATACTTCCTCAGAGGAGTTTGTTCGTAGGATTCTCAAGGCTTCCTGTTTGTCAAATCTATTTTGGTGGGTGGTAAGAGGTGAAAATGTATATACTGGAAGGTTCTATTGAAAATGCGCCCGTTTACGTCAATGATAGCTTTTTCTCATTTTTCGTTGAATGTTGTGCCTTGGTATATACAACCGGGTCTAAAAAGATTGTCTCAGTGTCAGATATTTCGGTCGTAAAAGTCATAGCCAGTAGAGCAGTAGGGTGAAGTAAGTTTACTTGTTCTAAGTTTACTTGTTCCGTGAATTTGAAGAAATCTACCATGGCTGGTTTACTTATGTCCCACAGGGAAAAAGTATCATCTATGTAGCTTTTTCAAACAGTTGGTTTAAAGACGGTTTTGCTTAACTTTGTGTTTCAATGTATGCAGCCATGAAAATGTTAAAAAGGAAACTGCCGTATGTGCTCATCGCGGTACCGTGGTTTTTTTACTACATAGTGCTTTTCATTAAGCTGGAAAGAATTTTCTTTGAGGATTATTCCAAGCATTTCTCGGAGAGAAACAAGAAACGCTCAGTTTTTTCACCTTTGTCTTTTCAATAAAATTTATAAAGTCGGTAGCACCTTTAAGGTGTGGCTTCTGTGATTATGATATTGGTTGTAGTAATGTATCCTTATCAACAAAAAAGGAAGTTCTTTCTGTTAGACCATCTAATGAGTCATAAATTTAAAGAGGTTACTTCCTAACGGCTAAGAAAAAAAATGCAAAATGCCCTTTCCTCTGAAAACAAATATTGATAATATCAGCCTAAGTCGGTAGTCGGTTAATATTTTTCCTGTCGGTAGTCGGTAATTTTTTACTCGTTTTGTCGGTAGTCAGTAATATTTTTCGCCCTTTGTCGCCCCATTCACACCCTCTAAAAATGTTCGTAGTAGATCTTATTCTCTTTTTTCGTTTACAAAGGTTAAAAAACCTGGCAGCGATTGCAAATCGCTTTTATGAATACAAATATCAATTTCAGATATACTCCAAGATTCAGAATTCTACAAATCGTAGATGAACTTGTAAATCAAGAAATGACCATTCCATCTGAATTTCATAATAAAAAAATTATGCTCTGGATGGCAAGAAATGATGATAGAATAGCTAAAATTTCATTATTAAATTATTCAGGGTATCATGTCCGGAAGGACAGACACATCCATGGAAAACTTCTGCAGACCGTAGAATGATTGCTATCGTTGACGATGAAGAACTTTGAAAAGAGAAGGGCATCTCGAATACTGCAAAATACACTAATAAAGACATTGTAGGGAGTCCTTGTCTGGTCTGAATGCATTTGGGCTCAAGAACGCAACGATTTGATGAATTCATTGGAGACAGTGAGACAATTCCCCAAGTCAATCTTGAGATTTTGAATATAAAGCCCTCTTCGGACTTTCAATTTGTTGAATATTCAAGAGGGTTGTGCGATAAATAAAAGTTGTTGAATAACAAAAGAAAAGGTGTCAACATGAAGGAAGCGTTGTTACTCACCTTCCTCAATCTTTGCGTTGTCGTTTTCACTGAAAATTAAGAGCAGCGAGTGAGATTTCTAATTCTAACCTTTTTTTGACAATTGATTTTTCCAATACAGCTGGCTTAATCAGATCTCAGTTACCTCTTAACTGCAAAAATTGGCTTTAACAATTCCACGTCCGAATGCTTCCTCCATTTTGAGTTGAAATAATTGTGTCATTATAATTTTCCCACGGATTGAGACACTGCCGCACATATTCTCGTGCACTTACGTAAAAACAGCACAGGACTCCCAACCTCTAGTCTTTATATTCTAAGAAACTGTGCAGCATTGAACAGTTTTACCTTTTGGGAAAATATCTTCAGACTGTGATGTGTGTTTTACTGTCCGCAGAGATAATGAAGCGAAACTATAGAGAGCGAAAAATAGTAAAGCGGTGTAAGTACATGAAAAGTTCGGCGTCTGAATCAACAATTAGAAGCGCCTGTTTCAATTTGGAACGCGGTCAGTATAAAACACGGACTGCGGACTGCGGACCACGGACTGCGGACTGGGTATAAAATACGGACTAGGTATAAAATGCGGACTCCGGACTGAGTATAAAACACGGACTAGGTATAAAACGCGGACTACGGACTATGTATATAAAAACAGCTTTAGAAGGTAAAACTGAGAGAAATGGAAAGCGGACTAGCAAAAACAGTACTCCCAACTTTAACATTCCCTTGGCTGTTCACGTAGTCTATTCTTCCAACGGAGAAGGAAGGTTATGCCGGTACTCAAGGCAACTGAAATTAAACTCAGAATTTTATAAAAAGAAGGAGTTTGAAGAGATTTCAATTTGCAGTTTTAAACCAAGAAGAAGCACCGAATTAAAAAAAATAGTATTGGTGTTAGTCAGATCAGTAAAATTCTTATCGGATGCCACAATTCCGTTTCAAATAAAGCCTTGGGAATATGAGGAGTGAATGAAGAACTCAGACGAGAAGGTCAATGCGATGCACAAAAGCAGTATTTAGGTGGGAGGGATTATTCACATACGTGAATAATAACCGAAATGAGTCATCCAACGTTATATTCTAAGAGATGATTATGATGACATGATTTACACCCTGCTCCTGATCCCCGGAGGGGGGTACTACTGGGAATTCTTGGTGGGGGTGTAGTGCCCGGTTCTCCGAATCCTGACCTTATTGCAGACCAAAAAATTGTCATTTTCCACTCCCGTTTTCAGACTAGATCTCTAAAATCCATACCCATTTTCGGACCCGGCCTAATTTAGCCTGTTCCAGGTTCTCAGATACGTACTTGGGGAGACTCCCCCGTTTTCTCCCGTTTTATTTTCGTGTTTTCGCTTTCTCAATTCAGCGGACCCAACTATCTCCGAGCCTTGAACAGGTTAGGTCTAATTAGGGAGAAATTTTGTCATCATTACCAAGTTAGAGCGGAAACAAAAAAATTCTCCAAATGCATTTCGAATTCGCGCATTTCTATTTCGTTCTTATTCATTTGGAATTGAAACGATAAATATGTCCATTCATGTACGCTCCCGTAGTTCCCTCGAAAACCATACCCGTTTCCACACCAAAATGGGCAAAGTGTTTTCAGACCAAAAAGGCCCAAAACCCCTACCCTTCCATTATAGAAGGGAGTACCACCCCTGATCCTGACCCCTTTCATGATTGTTAGAGACCAAGACAAGGTCTAATAATGGGGGAAGAAAATAGTATTTTGATCCTGCTCATGATTCAGAGAACCGGGCGGGACACCTCCACCAAGAATTTATAGAACTATTTACAACTTTAACTCACGTGTCTTGCTATTTAGCGATCTTTTTGATCTTATTTTTCCTTACCTAGAACCAATTTGCACGGTTTTTACCAAAGTAGTCCTTAGTCCGTATTTTATACCCAGTCCGCAGTCCGCAATCCGCGTTTAATACCTTGTCCGTGTTTTATACCCAGTCCGCAGTCCGCAATCCGCGTTTAATACCTTGTCCGTATGTTATACCCAGTCCGCAGTCCGCCGTCCATGTTTTATACTGACCGATTTGGAACGAGAGCTGAGCGGTATTGAGGGTTATAAGGGTCAGGCTGATGGACTGGGCATCACAGTTAGAAAGCAACGAGAAACCCTGGGCGATAACAATTAGAAAGAGATTGAGAGATGAGAGATGGAGGTCATGGACGTCGAGGGGACTAACTACGAAGAATCTGAAGATGGAGAGAGGACAATCAAAAGTCAAAACGCAATAAGGCTTCTTAGAGAAGTCACGACTTTGTTGACCGAGTCGGTTAACGAGGGGGAAGCGAAAGAGTCCCGTGAATAGTTAAAGCGTGTGGGAGCGTTATCGAACGCCATTGACTTTTCAACTGCAAAGCATCGATCGTCGAAACAAAAGTAACGTGGTGTGTTCTTTCAACCCAAAGAAACTTGGACGCATGAGTTCGTTTGTTTGGCTCTGAAAGGTCAGACCAGAGCTCCTTTAAGGATTTTAACGGCTGACAAATTCCAACTGCAAGCCGCTGGTTTAGGGAGGCGGAAAATTTGCTTGTACTCTAAGGCAAATTTTTCAGAGTTTCTGGAGAAATTGGAAGAGGAGTTTCCTAAACTAAGGACAGGTGTTGGCTTTGTACTCATGAGGACCGGTCATCAATGGAACAGCTGCCTTGCCACAACAACACCGCCAGCAGGTGGTTATTCTGTGCCATTTATGATTTTTGAGGGACTACTCAGGATTGGGCCTGGTAGAAGCCACGGCTTATATAAGACCTTTACAACGTGATTTGGATGTAACACCTGTGTCTGAGGTGAGGTTCTTATCATAAATTTCCCGGTTAATGAACTTTGGGCATTTGATCATAAAGTAAAATTATATAAAATGGTCAATTTCCTAAAGGGGACGGGGAAGGGGGAGGGGAGGGGTTTGAGGTTATGGATACATGTAAGTCCCCACTCGTCTCCCCACTCAGGGACAGAATACAAAATAACGGACAGTCAATGACCTCTGGAGCCAGGGTGTTTGTTCATAGATCTATCTTAACACCATAAGATAATTCAACTTTGTAGTGAAAACCTGGCCCCAGCCACCATATAAATTTTTTTTCTTCTTTTCCTTGAGTGAAGAACTCCCTCTGAGTGGATGATTCTTTCTTTAAATCCCTTCCCTTTGCCTGTACTGCCCCCCTTGGGGTTTACATCGATACATGCCATTACGCTTACTAGGCTTTCTCAGATAATTTTCTTTTTTTAATGATTTTTAGAGTATCCAATAGTAAAATTGTACACAAAAGGAATTAAACTGAACCTTTTTTTAAGCTTTCATAACTGAATTCAAATTTCACACTAACCCTGGGTTATCTTAACCTTTGAACAATCTGGCCATGACAGTCTTTTAGTTTGAACCTCCAAGCCCTCTGAGAATTCCATTTTAAAAATTGTTTTACAGTAGCTTTAATACTCCCCTCCCCTTTGGAATATCCAGTCACCATCCTCGTGGTAAATAGAGAATATTTATATTTATTTATATGGCCTCGTGGAGATACCAAATTTCTCTTCGAGTGTTGAAAAATATTTTTTCAACACAAGAAGAGAAATCTCCAAGTGGCCATGTAATGTTCTATTTTTTATATAAACACCAATGAACTACCAAACCATTTCACTTTAATAGTGTTTTGATGTGGAAGGTGCGATTTATTATGTAGCCGTAGCAACGGTGATATTTTCACATGTGAAGATATCAAGTTTTTGTGCGAAAGCTCACATGGTATTTCATTGGTGTTTATATAATAGGTATGAATATTTTCTGGAAGGTTCCACACTGCCAGTATCTCGCTGAAACCTTACCAAGCTTTTGGAAACGACGTCCAGAATAGTTTGAAAACCACAACAAATTGTTCTCCATTATTTTATAAGTATTACACACAGTGCTTTTTAACTTTAAGGAACCTATTGGCAATGTAGTTGGAAATAATTCTTGTTTAAACTGTGGGAAAGCAGTGCCTGTCACTCAGTGGGACCTTCACGATAACTTGTGCCAGGGTGGGTATTCTGTTAAACATTGAGTATCAGTATGGACAGCTGCGTGGATCTGACAACTGGGAATGACAACAGTACCAGAGATTGTTCTACCAGCGTGACTTAGCACTCTGGAATGGAGCCTAATTCTACCTTCAAGCCTGCAGATGATGCCATCACAAAAATTTAGTTGCGAGTTCCTCTAAGAAAGGTAAGAGTGTGTCTGGAGAAGGTAGTAATGTCCAAGTACAGTTTATGATATTATTACACTGTTGTTTTATTTGTTCAGTAGCTTGAGGCCACTTGCACTAAGAGGTCATGTGACCAATGCATCCTTTAAAAAATGAGGTGGAATCTTGCTGATGCAAAAAATTGACAGAACACATAAAAACTATCGTACACCCGAAATTTGAGAGGAAACGCATTTAAGGGAGATATTTCATGGCACTTTGATTTTTCAACAAAGTAGTATGATTTGTACTGGCCACGATGTTGGAGGGCATACTCTTGCCCTCCAACATGGTGGCCAAAACTACTTTTTGCTTGTATCTTGTTAAACATTTGATAGTTATGCTCAGATGTGCTGTAAACTTTACCACCTCATCTTTTCAACATTTTACTTGAAGTTTAACTGCAAAAATTTGTGTTTAGAAAGAGGTAATTCATAATTTTAAAAATCACATTTAGGTCATGAGACCAGCAATTAACTTACTCATTTTAAGAAAATGGTGTGGGTTTGAAAAACCAAATCACTATTATTTTGTTTAAGGTATGACCCACTAATCGTTTTTGGAAGGCAAAATCATATCACTTTCATCTTCGTAAAAAGAATATGTGTCACATGAGCTGTTAGCACAATGGCCTTTTATGTTTGAATGTCAATCTCCCTTGCTCCTTATAGCAGACTTAGAATCCATGTAATTGAAAAGAGGAATGTCTTTGTCAGATTTTAGACTTTCTCCATAGAAGAGAGGTGGATAAAATCGTGGTTGACCAGTTCGAAAAGCAGAAGGTAATTATGAATTGTTGAGCTTTCAATTATTTATGCTTTGCCTCGATCACAAAGGTTTAATGCAAGATTTCCGCAAAAGGCCCCCCATTAATTTTGTACACAATTGTGATTAATTAGATGCAGACGCTCTTTTTTTTCTGGTTTTGTTTCAATGCAAAGAACTGCAGAATATCCTGCCACTTCGAAGCTGTATCCCTGAAAGAGCTGGATACGTGGATACACAGTTATCCCTTCTCTAGACTGATTTCCATACATATCCATAACGAATTAATTGAAAAAATTGGTCTAGCGATTAATAAAGGCATATCTACAGCGATTAGCCTCACGTACAGTTGATCATTTTAGATCAGCTTAAACACTGATATCGTTTGGAGAAAAGTGATTTTGGTCTTAAAGGGTTAAGTGATAAACAACACACTGGAAATGTTAAACTAAAGCCAGGTAGGTCCTTTCAGGAGTCTTACCTCTTTTCATAGTAAAGGTAAAATATAATATTGCTCCTTGTGGTTTTAAAGTATTTTGCCCTTAAAAGATTTCTTGAAAGAATTTAATAAAATCTCAGTGAAAACTCAATCAACAGGCCCTAACTATCTGGGTGGCCTGTGGTGCCCCCATAATTCAATTGTGTCAAAAATCAAATATGGCGATCTCCAGGGCACTCTTATCTCAGCCACAGAAGCAGGAATATTGTAAGATTCAGGGATTCTTGTTACATCATTATAATTCGTAAGCAAACAGTTAAAGTGTTACATTCATTGGACACTGCTGTACAAATTGTATCGTAAAATCCGTGCTCGTCTCTCATGGCAGCTGTGCAGTAACTCTTTTATAAGCTTGTGTTGGGACCAAGCAGTGTTTATTTCAATTCTAAGAACAGACCATTTTCATTTCGTAAGACATGGTGATTCGTCTTGTGTTTACATAACCCACATGGAATTAAGCTTGACATTTGGTTCATTCCCTTAGCAACATAACAATTCAGCCAATCAGAATTCAGATGAATGCATCAGAGGAATTGTTCATCTCATGCCACTCGCCCTTTTTCAAAGCAAACCAGATTAAAAACAGTGTTTTAAACACACATTTGGAACTTCGGATTTATGCACTTTTAATTGTTCGAATAAATTATTTTTGAAGATCACACCTTATTAACATTCATAAAAAAAACAGGACCAGGGAAACTAGTCCGGACAATCAAAAATGTCCAGATAATTGAAGTTTGAATGTACAAATACATTGCTGGTAATGGTAATGGTGATGAGCATGAGGTTATTTGCGATGGATAGTACTTTGTATGTTGCTGATGGATACACAGTTTCATTGAGGTTCAATTTGCAGTGTAATAAACAGCATAATGAATAAATCATAAAACATCGTCATAGATCAGAAACAAAGTGTGAGCCTTCAAGACACTGTTATTGCAAAGCAAAGATAAGCGAAGGAGTACACTGAAACAACAACCCAACAACCTCTAGCTACCTCTATACTTGTTTGTATGGGCCAAGGATAGGTAACTGCTGTGGATTATTTTGGTGTTCTCTGTCTATTCCATGTATTGAAACGTTGCAGATATAAACTTTATTATTCTCCCAGTTGATCACAGAATCAAACTGTGGGACATATACAACAAGATTTTAAGATTCATCAGAGGCCTTTTCCAATTGTCAAACAGCTTTTTTGAACATATAAACAACCTCATTCAGGATTGACTCATTCAGGTTTAGGTTTCAGTGCTTTTTCTTTAATTCAGGGGAACCATGAATTCTGCCACAACCTGACAGACTACGTAAACAATCACCAGCAGCATCTTCTGGGGAAAGGCAGTGGAAACATTTTGCTTGTGGTAAGTAAATGGTTTTCTATTTCTGTACTTGATATTGGTCATGTTGAATCATGCAGACTGTGCAGACTGAGTGTTATTTTTATTTACTTGTACCTTAATTTTGCTTGTTAATACTTTCACTAGTTTCCCACTTGTTCTCGTTATGAAGACCACCTTCCATGACTAACAAAATGAGAAAATCGCAGGCTGGGGTTTTACCGTGCAGACTTATTTTGATTTCTTTTAAGTCGATAGTTTTTCAGCCAGTTTCATACAGACCTTTCCCACATTCCTGTAAACAAAGGCACCAACTCGAGGCCCGGTGGACAAAATAGGGTGATGTGTATGAAGTTGTCCACCTGAGCATCGTCCTCATTTCTTTGTTTGCTCACTGGAGTAATGCGGGAAAGATCTGTTAAAAAGGGGCAAGCACTGGTAGTAGGGGCAATTATCTGAAATCATCTTGCTTTCTCGAGTACGTATTGCCGTGAAAGCTACTGGGTCTCAAGTGTTGTTTAGTTGTGCTATGTACTACAATATCTTATTGACTGTGTGTCTTCTTCCATCCGATTAAATCTTATAATAGCCTGTTTGTGTCACTTAAACCCACCCTAACACTACATGGTGGCATAAATGTGAGGCCACCATTAGGGGCATTAGGAAGCACTATCTTCAAGATCTTTCAGTGCGCAAAATCAATTTACCTTAGGGATTTTTAATATGTTTGGTTTTTTAGGGTAATTATATCATTTTGCTCACTTTCAGTCACTGAAAATTCCATCTTGCTCAAACTGTATCGATGAGACATAATCGGAAGTGAACCTTTGCTTTCTTCATTTCTGATGCTATTTTTGCCTTTTAAAAGAGCAGAAAGGAGAGACGTTTGATATTCTCTGTGAAGTAGTTTTTATGAAAACACAAATCCACACCCATCCAATAAAAAATATGCATGGGATCTACTCTTGCTGGTCAGTTTCTGATGACATGCTTTGGTTTCACTGTATGCAACCCTTAGACACTCCACATCTAAGTGCATTATTTGCCATATGTTCACTTTTTCATCCAGAAACCATTGAAGTTGGTACATTCACCCAACTGAAAAGTAAAGAGTAAGTAATCAAGGGCCAATGGCTGCTGATAGCGCACAACCAAGGATTATTACAATAATAGAGAGTTTTAGATCCGAGTTTACCGCGAACCTCTAACCGCGGTTTGCGGTTACCCGTTTGCGGTTCGACGTTCAAACATAATTCAATTTAGATTGGCACTGGATTAAAGAAGTGGATTCTGGTTTATTTTTCCATTTAGAAATAGAAGAAATATCAATCAATGAAAATACAAGAACTTTACGTTAACACTAGGTTATCTAGCAGCAAAGAGCTGTAAATTCTTACATTAGTTCTTCTTGCAAATTTACGGCCGCCATTTTGAATCAGCAGCGATGAATGGCACTTGTTTTCAAGATCCAATAGGATTAATCAAATTTAGCATTTCGCCCGAATTTGTGCGTCTGTTAATAGATAAAGACTTGCTCCACAAGATTTTTGTATCATTACGTGGGATGAAACAAGAATTATACGCTAACAGCTTTCAGGTAAATGACATACGTGAAAACCTACCTCCCCACGTTGAAAACGCACGTGGTAAACCTCAAACGTGACGCGAAAGACTTGTCACGTGACCTCCAGCGGTTAGAGGTTCGCGGTAAACTCGGATCTAAAACTCTCTAATATTGAATAATTAACTTCTCCCCCCCCCCCAATCCAACTTTTGACATGTAGCTGATCATTTTCTGTTCTCACTAAAATGAATTGTAAAAGAGTAAGAAAATTTGGTATGATAACAGGCCCGTGGTGTACTGGGTACTAGCATCCAGGAATTGTAAGTTAAGCGGTCAAGATGGAGTAAAGAAAGCATGTTGACTTGGTGTCCGACTGTGTGATTGACTTAGTGTCTTCTGGTGTTGTAACACACTGCAAGGACCTATTTCAGGTTTGTTGTTTTCGAACATAACTGATATAGGCTTCTTTATGGCATCAGAAGCCTGAAAAAAAAGGATTCTTTATGTAATTGTATAAATTGCATTCACTGCGATGATCATTTCTTCATTTTCATTTCATTTCCGCAGTTCATATATTATTTATTTCATATATCATTAACAAGAAAAATTAGGGTACAAGTAAATAAAAATAAACACAGTCTGCACGGTCTGCAGTCTGCATGGTCTCGATTTCAACACGACGAACTTGATATGGGGTGTGCTAAAGGAAGCTTTTCACATATATGCCAGAATTGAAACTCAGGCCTAGTCTTAAAGATGAGACAAAGGACCTTAAGTATTGCAACTGGATCTCAAATAGGTGAAACCCACCTTAAAAGGTCAGTTGACTATGACATAAAAGCTCTCACCTCACTGACAATTAAGATAATTATGGGGACTGGTCAAAAAGCCAGTGTGGCAGACACCGCTTTCGTTACAATTATCATGGTTTATAAGAGAATGATAGGCCGCAAATCACAACATGTAGTCTCTGCATCATTTTCACTGTGTAAAGGGTGGTTTTGAAGAGAAGTAGTAAAAAACATTTGGACAATGTTTTATAGGTTTTTAATTTCACTGAGACTGGTTAGTTGTACCGGATCAGTATTGATTTTATGTCCCTGGTTTTGTTTACACAAATGGGGAGAAAATTGTAATGTCTATTTTTTTTTCTCTGTTGCTTAATCTACACACATTGCTAACTGGCTCAAATGATACATTCTAATTGCTAAGACAGAGACTTAAAATAAAACCATTTGATGCCAGAAATCAAAACTAATCCACTTTCTTCATGGTCTCATGGTTTCTTTCTTTCCTTTTTTATTTCATGGTTTCTTTTCTCAGTCTAAAGGTTCTGTTCATGTTTAAGTCAAAAGCCTTGAGCAATAGACATCCAACTTGTACATTTGCTGCATTAGTGTTAGTAGTAAGTTATCATAATAAATTGAAACCATTCCTTTAATAAGGAATTTGGATTCAAGTTTTACTTTCACAAATAAAGGCGAGTTGGTCACAGTCAGAAATAGGTTGTTCCAGAAAGTAGTTTTATTACTACTCATTTTATCCATTCAGCAACTGCAAACTGCTAAAGATTTTGCCAAGTAAACCATTGCCACCCTCCAGTCAGCCATGAAAAGCTTAAGATGGGCTGGAAATGGGCCAGTTTTTGTTGTGCCAGTTAAAGAGTCAAACACATAATGGATGACCCTTTAATGTACTGGCTGCCTTAATGAACATAGAGGTCCCTGTGATTTGAAATTAATTCTCCTTAGGGTGATTTATTGACATTTCTCACCCTTCATAAGGGTGAATCACTTAAAAGTCACCCTTGTAACAGTGAATACTTTCAAATTTTTATCTTCATTTTAGTGGCTGGGGTGATTTTATAGGGAAAATAATTTCTTAGGGTGAGCATTTATTCTGCGAGGGTGCTTTTTCAACACAATTCACCCTTCGGTGAATACCGTGCTATTGATCTGCTTTCATTACCTGGTTGTATGGCAGAGAGTAAGATACTAATTTTGTACCACTATACACTGCAAAGCTTTTCTTTCTCTTTGTCGCTTATGCACTGGTGTGAGTTGTTTATTGTTGTTAATTTACCTAACCCAAAGGAACATCATAACTTAACGTATTTATTCAAGATGAGGAAAACAAAAATTATAAAATATCTTGAAAAGGAAAACTGGAGGTTGACCCTATGATGTTTCCCTAAATAAAAAGGTAAAA